>JANRGW010021596.1:10496-22135 GCA_024733675.1 Psilopsiagon aymara
AAGGTCCTTTCCAATGATTCTATACAGAATTAGGATAAAATATATCCATTATAGAAATCAAACTGAAGCCCAGCATATTGTCACCCATCACTTCCATTGAGCAAGTCCTGTTCGCTGCTTTATGTCACGTGCAATACAGAATCATAGAATAGTCAGGGTTGGAAAGGACCTTAAGATCATTCAGTTCCAACCCTATCGCCATGGGCAGGGACACCTCACACTAGACCGTATTGCCCGAGGCTCTGTCCAGCCAGGCCTTGAACACTGCCAGGGAGGGAGCATTAATTGCTTCTCTGGGCAAACTGTTACAGCACCTCACCTCACAGTAAATAACTTCTTCCTTATATTCAACCTCAACTTCCCCTATTTAAGTTTGAACCCATTTACCAGATGGTTTAATTTAATAGAGTTAAATAGAATAACCTGGAATGAATGAATTCACCTACCAGAATACTACAACTACTGGAATCTCACTAAGTCATCAAAATCAGGGCCAAACCAGCACCTGTAGAATTGTCCTACTTTCTGCACCACGGTGACTTCATTGCCATATAACATTAACAAGCCAGGGTAGTGGTACAGGGAAGTGCTCTTTGAGAGACCATCCTTCAAGCAACAGAGAAAGCATGAGCTACGACTTTCATAGCGCTGCTAAAACACACTGCACACCTGAACTACCTTGATGTTTCAAGGTGAACATGGTAATTTTCTAAAGATCCTGTGAGCCATTAAAAGCAACTATGTTATTCCAGTCACACATGAACAGATACTTGACTGCAGAACATTTGTTAAGGGGAAAAAAATCCATGCCAGTTATTTTGAGATGAGTATTAGAAGCAATAGGATGAGCAGGAACTAGAGACGAGACCTATCTTTAGCAGCTAATGCTCTGCTCACCTTAATTATAAATGAACACTGTTCTATTAAGATGCAGCTCTAAAACTCATGCATTCCTTTTCTTACTGTTTTCCTGGAAAAAAACACATATTTACACTTCAAAATGAATCCCATGATTGAGCTCTGAAAGCAGAAACTGCAAACCACTTATGACTGAACAGGATTGTCATCAAAAACATTACAGAAACGTCACAAGCCATATCTGCTGCAAGACAGCACTGTGCTCCAGAAGCAACACCAAAGAGGGTACTTTCCACACACCCAAGCATAAAAGAATATGTAACCAAAGAGTTTTCAGTCCATTTTTAGTGAAAAATGACCAACAAAGTGACAAGCAGAGAAGGGAAGTAAATGGAGAAAAGTTCTTAATACAGTTACCTGCCTATGCCATACTGACCTGTGAATCTTTGACAGGTCTATACTTAACTGAAGAGAAACACACAAGTCCCACTATTAACTGTGCACTATGGGACCCAAGAAAAATACAAAGCAGATGGGAAACCTACTGAAGGTTTTTAATCTGAAGCACCACAAAATTGTCTGAAGCCTTGTCACAGGCTCAAAAAGCCCAACAGCCCACCCAGCAGTCAGCCTTGCTCTCTCTAGACCCAAAAGCATCACTGCTAGTCTCAGTGAGGCATGACTAGACTCCAGAACAGAAACACACATGTACCTTCAGTACCTTTTGCAGTTGTAATATCCCAATACTAAAAAATGTATCTACTACGCACATATCATCATAGCTACTATTCTGGAATAATGAAGAGATAAAAATAAGTTATTATTATAAGACAGAAATTTCCTTCTCTGGTCCTAGAATTATAGAAACGTTTGGGGTGGAAAGGACCTTAAGATCATCCAGTTCCAACACCCCTGCCATGGGCAGGGACACCTCACACTAGGGCATGTCACCCAAAGCTCTGTCCAACCTGGCCTTGAACACTGATAGGGATGGGGCATTTACCACTTCTTTGGGCAACCTGTGCCAGGGCCTCATCACCATTACAGTAAAGAACTTCTTCCTTATATCCAACTTGAACTTCCCCTGTTTCACTTTGAACCCATTACCCTTGTCCTACCCCTACAGTCCCTGGTGGTCAACTATTTCAAGTTAAGTACCGATACAGGTAATGGCAGAGAATGATGAGTGCAGTGCCCAAAATTTAGACTAAGTTTTGATGCGTTTTCTCCCCACACAGAAACAAAGTTCATTTTTAGCTTTTCCTTTAATATAAACCCTTCTCTGCAGCACTGAAGTTACAGGACAAAAATAAACATTTTCAAAGAACAGGACATTCTGCTAACTGAGAAATAGAGGCTAAGGATAGAGAACAAATAAGGAAAAAGCAATGTAAAGTATTTCACAAGTTGATTTTCATAAATTCCTACCTCTTCTCTAAGTTCCTCCCTTAGATGGCCCTTCCGATGAGGGGCATGCTCAAAATCGAGCAGTAAGAAGAGCGTGCTACTTAACAAGCTTTGGTTTGATGCACAGCAAACAGGATGATGATTTATGTGGTCAAAGACTCAGGCACACAAAAGGAAGCACACAAATGTTGGTTCTTTTTTACCACTTGTTTCAAGAACAGGTTTTCAATTAAGAGGATAATGTCGTAAAACAACTATTCTCACTCATAGGGAAAGAGTTTTTAAATCTAATTTGTAGCCAAAAGATGCCTCTAAATTGGCTTAGCTACAGATTTAAAGATTATCTATTGGTCTCATTACAGCGGTTCTGATTAAACCTTTCAAAACATACAAATGCCAACAATACATAACCAGATTTCTTGTTCATACTAAGTGAAATACCTCACCATTGCATAACACACCAGTCCCTGATGAACAGACACACAAATTCTCCTTATGAAATATAAAGAAGTGATAAATAAAACATGGGAAAATATTTAAAGAGGAAGTCAAACCTATTTAAATCTGAACATGATAGGAAACATGCATGCTAAACTTCCTGAAGAATTCAGGCGGCTACTTTATAATAGAGTAGAAAACGTCAAGCCACCCTCCCAACACCTCTTCCATAGTTAAAAACAGGGAGGGCAAAACAGAAGAGGCTGACTACCTAAAGTTTGCACTCTCCTCCTTCCACAGTACCCAATAAAATAGGACTTGTTTGGCTTTTATGACGCACATGTAGAAGCAAAGCTTGTTCTATGGGCCTAAAATAGAATCACAGAATAGTTTGGGTTGGAAAAGACCTTAAACTAGTTTCAACTCTTGCCACAGGCAGGGACACCTTCCATCAGAGCAGGCTGTTCCAAGCCCTGTCCAACCTGGCCTTGAACACTGCCAGGGATGGGGCAGCCACAGCTTCTGTGGGAACCCTGTGCCAGAGCCTCAGCACTCTCACAGGGAGGAATTTTTTCCTAAGATCTCAATCTACCCTCTTTCAGTTTAAAGCCATTCCCTCTTGTCCTATCAGTACATGCACTTGCAAAAAGTCCTTCTCCAGATTTCCTGGGCGTCCACTTCAGATTATGGAAGGCTGCTATCAGGTCCCCACACACCTTTCTCCAGGTCTCTCAGCCTGGCTCCAGAGCAGAGCTGCTCCAGCCCTCGCAGCATCTCTGTGGCCTCCTCTGGACTCACTCCAACAGCTCCACATCCCCCCTGTACTGTTGCCCCAGAGCTGGACACAGGACTGCAGGCAGGCTCTCACAAAAGTGGAGTAGGGAGGGAGAATCCTGTCCTTTGACCTGCTGGCCACGTTCTTTTTGGTACAGCCCAGCACACAGCCGGTTTCTGGTCTGCAAGTGCACACTGCCAGGTCATGATGAGTTTTTTGTCAACCAACACCCCCAAGTCCTTCTCCTTAGGGCTGCTCTCAATCTCCACTCAACCTGTATTTGTGCCTGGGATTGCCCCAACCTGAGTGTAGGACCTTGCACTTTGTTTTGCTGAACTTCATATGGTTGACACTGGCCCACCGCTCAAGCTTATCAAGGTCCCTCTGGATCCCATCCCTTCCCTCCAGTGTGTTGAAGGCACCACACAGCCTGGTGTCATCAGCAAACTTGGTGAGGGTGCACTCGATCCCACTGTCCATGTCGCTGACAAAGGTATTGACCAGTGTCGGTCCCAATACCAACACCTAAATTTAAACCTACCAAACCTGTCAGTGGATAAAAGAGACTGGAAAATGTCTCTTTCAGGGTCTCTTTCTGGTCCTACATACAGAGGAGGAAGACAAGGAGAACTCCCGTGTGAATTTCAGCCTGTGCCTCAAGAATAGCTAGGTTTTAGTTGTTGGTTTGCTTTGGGGAAAAAGGGAAAGGCAAGAGAAACAAGCACATGTAAGTTCTGAAGGCAAAGGCTTGTCCTCAGTGACATCTCCTACGTGCCAGAATTTTCTCCTCCTGTCAGATAAGAAAATAGTTACTTATTAATTCCTTACCGATAAACACTCACCCACAGCAGATCACAGCATAATGCTTGCTATGAATATCGAATGACTAATGCTTGGCCCCCTGCACACAACACACTTCTGAAATCTGTCTCTGATGAAGCCATGGAAATTCTTAGTTTAAGGATCACTAGCATAAGCAAAGGCAAAGGTGGCTTGCATTTGTTTTGCTCTTTCTAATCTTTCCTCTATATTATATACATACCTCTTACGCTGAAAATTAAATATTAGATCCTGTGGCATCCATGAACTCAAATTTAAAAGGGACTTCAAGAGTAACCCACTGATGAGAAATGGCATCCTGTAGTTGAACTGTACACAGTTAACTAACCCCACTGTGAGCTACTGTTAGCTTTCCACTTCTCTCAACATACGGGGTTGACACTATAAAACCCAATAATGGCTTTATGTGTGTGCCTTTTCACTACCACTGATACAACTTAAACAGTATCCCACAGGAACCTGATTTCATAGTTTTTATTTTAAGAGAATGTTTTTGATAGGCTGTATTTTTGCCTATCACTTCACTAGGTTATACTGCTCAACAGATTAATACACAGGCCATGACCAATCTGGTCTAGCGTGAGGCGTCCCTGTCCATGGCAGGGGGTTGGAACTGGATGATCGTAATGTCCTTTCCAACCCAAACAAGTCTGTGGTTCTGTTCCAGCAGTGACACTTGATCCATGACAATTTATAGATCTGTTTGAGACAGATACCAGTGCAACCTTTCCCCTAACTGGAGACCAAAGCCAAGATACTTACACACTCAAACAGCAAAACAATGCGCTGGTAGGTATAGCCCTTATTAATCTAAGATAGCTCATAAGTGTTTAGCAGTTTTTCTGACAGACCACATTTTACACAATTCCATGAAGAAGCAGAGTTGTTGCTGTAAATAAGAGAAAAAGTAAATTAATCCTGGTTTTGAGGAAGTGATGACCAAGAACTGGATTAGCCTTTCCTTGAGTCCAGGTAACGAATACCTGCAGAAGGTTGTTTGACAAGAATACTGTCAACCACCTTAGTTTAAGATTTTAACAGGAAAATACTCTCTTCCCACTGACAGAATAGTACATATCTATAGAACAGTACCCACAGAAAGACTAGGAATTATTGGAAGAATAACCCTTCCCCCAAAACTGCTGCATTGAAGAAGCATCAATCTTTTCCTCTAGAGAAACTCTGAACTGGCCTAGTTTCAGTCACTAGTAGCCATAACATAGGATAGATTGGAAGCTCTGAGGACTGTCAGAGCACAACACAAACTCACATGAACCAGGCAACCAACCTTAAAAGGAAAAAACAAATCAATAAAGTAGACAGATGAGGGGTAGTTAAGTGCCTGGCACTCCATGGCTCAGCATGCAGTGCTCATTTTAATCTCAGCACATGGCACTGCATGCTGCTTTGAGACAATCTCAACATGACTCATTACAGGCTGAGGCTACACTTCACCTTTTTACAAGTTCACAGATTTAAGCCAAGTGACTACAGCCTTCAAGGTCTTGGCAAGCAATGTTAATTATGCATTACCAGATCTCCCATATGTGGGGACCACATGTCCCTTCTCTTCCAAACAGGCTTTAACTCACTAATTCAGTCTGCACAGCTTTACTATGAAGTTGTTTGTGCAACTCTGTCTTCCTGGAGATGTAGCTGGAGAATTACTGCTTTGGGGAATCCCCAAAAAGCTCTTAACCATATGCAATTGTTGGGCCTTTTTAAAAACTATTGACTATTCAGGGTCACTTTGGAATTTTTGGCAGCTACATGCAAGAAACTGCCAGTGGCAAATGCAGCTTCCTAAAATGAGATGAAGACAAAGGCAGCAGCAAATGTCTCCTTTTCTCTATGTTCCTATCATTAAAAAAGCACCACAAACATTGCAGAAGAATAATAATACTTCTAATAACTGAAAGTATCATGTCCTGAAAAACATAGTTAGGAGAACCTTTTCCCTTCCACTTTAACCCTTGATGATCCTTCTACTACATGAGTGTGTAGTTATGCTGAAGTAACTGAAGGGTGCAAAAAACAGCATGAAGAATCGTTTGCACTATAAAGGCAGATAAAAATGGCAAATGTCACGTTATATTTAGCTTAACACTGTACCGCTTTTTCTTCACCTATTAGTAATTTTGTATCAGTGAACTCCCACTGAACTGCCCTATGATTCTAAATTCCCTTCCACTGTGCTATTCCCACTTCCATGGCTAACTCCTGCAGCTGAGGCCATGACTGACTTCTCCTTTCTCTGCCAGCCTGTGGCCTTCTGATCCTGGGAAAAGACAGAATGAATACTGAACACTAAATATTGCAGGCATGCCATTCTTAAGAGAGCACGGTGCAAAGTGAGACTGCTGTGAGAAGTTGTCAGGTACACTGTCATGCGGTAAATAAGCAGAGTGAGTACATAAGCTTGCAAGACAGACTTTGCATCATACAAAGACATCACCTAATGCTAGCACAAAAAGAAACTTCAGACCAAATTCACCCATTAACATTTAACAGATGCAACAGAGATATACTTCAGGCAGCTCACTTTGTTGGTTATAGAAATCTTTAATGTGCATGACTTCCCAGCAAGCAGTACCTTGGAAACATGTGTGAGCGGTGGGTATACAGCTTTTGGATACTGGCATAGCTAAAAATGCCACCTTTGACACAGTACCACATTCTCTGATTTTTAAACCTAAGAACCTCAACCTCTACATCTCTGCAGAGTTTTGAGAATCAAAATACATGGAGCCTGGGAAGGACAGACAGGTTTTAGAGTGAGCTTGGCACGGTGCTTTCAGTCCGAAGTCCTCGACTTTCAACTTCCTTCACCCACTCAAGTGATGCTAAGCAAAGACTTTTCAGGGAAAGATCCCATCTACATAGCAGGCACTAGATCAGAGAGCAAAAAGTATTTTCAGATCAGAGGTGGAACTGCAGGGTGAACAACAGGCATGATGGTGCATGTACATGCATGGAAGAGGTAGAAACATGCAACTGAGTATTTAACTTCAAATGGTAACACTGACTTGAGAACTGCTGCTGTTTAAGACAGAACCCACTTTCTCTATGCTATTAAGTGACAATGCAAACATTTGCCATGATGTGCTTCTGAGAGCTCTCAGATTCTGGCCTCCTTCTTCAACTAAAATAACATTAAATTCTGAGCTAAGCTCAACATCCTTTGCCCCAAGAGTTAAATATTCTTTCTACCTAGTAACACTCTAAGTGATGAGCATTACTTGAAGCAACAAGATACAGCAGCTCGAGAAGGAGGAAACTATACTGGCATTATGATATAAATGTCTAAAAGGCCCTCATGCTATAGCAAATGTAAATAAAAGGTAGCAGCCCCTTGCTGGGACTAACAAGACAGTCATAGCTTGTAGGGGATCATGGAGTAAGTGAAAGGTGCATTTAGAAATGCAAAGTATTTCACAGCTCTATGTTTTAACACACTATTGTAAAGGAAACATATGTGATGCTTTTGTTTAGTGTTTGTGTATATGAAATCACTATAGGGAACTCGAAGTGACTGCAGCTGTCAGAGGCTTAAACTGTGATGTAGATTTAAGCAAGTTATTTAATCTGTCCATAAGCTTACTATTAAGAGTTTCAAGTGGAGTTTCTCCTTTCAGGTCAATCTCTCCTCTACAGGTCAACTGCTTAAAGGACTAAGCTTATTAACTCGGTAAGAATTTAAGTGCTGGGGAAAAAGGAAAAATCAACACACTTAAATAGATCAAATAACTTTTCCCTATGTTTTATTTTAAGAGGAGAGAGATGAAATAAAACAAACACTTGTTTTCACATGGTATAGGGTATTTGTACCACAAGAGGGCACTAAACCCATACTTAAAGCAGATGACTAAGCTACTGCAGTTACAAATTCCTAAATTCAGAAGTATGCATTGCTTTCTCAAACATACATACTCACTGTGTAAAAGCATCTGGATACCTTAATGGCACGCACATACATTCATAATGTACACACACTGCCTCTACTTCCAAAGAAAGAGAGACTAAAGAAATGTGAAGCTTGAAACAAGTTGTGCTTCATGTTTCAAATACCATCAGTTTACTATTACTAAAGTTTAAGACTGATTTTTGATCTTCTCTAAAAGAATCTAAAGTGCATGAGCTCACAACGAATTGGAACTGCCAGTCAGAGGCAAATGCTTACTGTCAGATAAAAGTATTTTGAGTACAAACGACCTCTACTTGTCCAAGCAGCAATTCTCTTTATACATGTAAGGAAAAGTCCTACACAACAGCAGTTAACAGATGCTCCAAAGGACAGCTGACCATCACACTAAAAATATGCTTCAGGTATATTATAACCATTTTATTAAGGCCTGACAACATGTGAATGTGCCACAGGATCAATCCCTTAGGCTTTAGGTGGATATTCTTCTGCAGACCTTTCCACATGCTAAAAGCTACTTGCAGATTTTTAAGCCATAAAGGTGTGCAGAACAAATCCTGGAAATTCACTGTTTCACTATCAGACTGAAGTAATGATGGCTTTCTCTATAAGCTTAGCACAAAGCCAAAGTATCTCATTTCTCCAGAGTTAACCCTGCTTCTCACATTAAGTTTTTACACCTGCTATGCAAGTCTCTTGGTCTCGTTATTTGTGTGTCAGGTACGTGGCTGCTCAAGTTATATGTCAAGCAAAATAAAGTTTCTGCTACTTGACACGCTTCAGGAACTGCCTTGCAGGAACAGAACAGTTGATCATTCAGTAGCAACGCCATTAACACGGTCAATAAGAAAGCACTGGTCTGAGGCTTTTAATTCTCCTTCTCACATGCATGAGGTGACCTGGGTTTGAAATAGTAATTTGTATCTAGAACAGAGGTAAGTTAGGGAAGAGAAAAAAAGGGACCAGGTAGCAGTACAGACAAGAGCATATAAGCAAGAATCCAAGTCCTGTGCTAACAGCAAATGTCCCAACATGCTATTTCACCTATACACCAGGCACACATTGTAATCAAAAATCAGACTATACATTCAGATTTTTGATCCCATATGCCGTACTAGCATATAACTCCCACTGACCATTTGCTCGATGGTGTCAATGGATCATGGCAGCAGAGCAAGCAACCCCAGGTTGTACTAATTAGTTCAGTTCTTGTAAAAAGATGCTTTATACAGGCAAAGCAAAATCACAGCTATCACGTGGGCCTACCACCCAGAGCACAGGCAGCCCTACTGCTGTTACTTTCAGATATAGTGAATGAGACTCATCCATGTATTTATAAATGTGCTGCATTAGGTCTATACCTGAAGTCCCATTCAGAAAGGTGTGTGAAAGAAGTGTTCGGTTTGCATCTCGTCATCAAAACATGCTTTCCGGTCTGTCACGGAGCCAAACAAGAGCAGATTATGAATCCTGTAAGTCTATATGATATTAATGTTTCAATAAATGCTGTAAGTGCAGTAAATAATATTAAATACAATTTGCATTTTTAAGGTTCTATGTAGTGGCTGAATAATCGTATGTATTACTGCATATAAGGAAAATTCAAACTTACAATCTCTTTTCAACTGTTTCCTTTGGACTGAAGGATGAACAGGAGACTCACAATATTTCAGAATACTTGTAAACGTGAAGTGTGATTTCTGGGTACGTATTCTTGTAATAACTCTGGTTTGGGAGACTTAAGCTCACTTACATACAGCCTGTGAAGGTTCCTCTCGAGTCAGCTGAAGTCTACTGTGGGGAAAAAAGTATTTCCCCAAACCTCATGAAAACAAGACAGGCAAATCTACCTGTCCATTTTTGATAAGAGTTTTGACTTAAACCACAAATCATCATAAAGGCTGAATTAACCAATGTGTTTATTTTACACTCTGCACAAGAATGTACAAAGAACATTTACACTATTGTCAGGTTTGTACTTTCAGGTTTCTTGCACTCAGACAAAAGACGACCTAAAGGATATTATAAATAGAAATGAAAAAGAAAGAAAGATTAAGACAGGAAAAGTCCCAGAAAGAGGCAAAACCAGAGAGTAAAACACTTAAATACTGGAATACTGAAATCCAATGAGAGAATTAACATGCTAAGGCATATTCAGCTCTCTCTTGATTTAGCAGCCTCACAAGTTTCTTAACAAACAGAATCAATCCCAATGTACCAGATGAACATATTCATGCTCACTTTGTTAACCTGTGGCCAAGCGAGCAAGAAAGGAAAGAAGCACTTTTAATATGTATTTTTCCTCAAACAAACTTCCTAAACAGCAAACTGTAAGAGGTGACCTCAAAATGAATACCTGGATCAGGAATCAATGCATAAGCAGCCAAGGATTATCCAAACTAGAGCAGTATATTTTTAAGCAATATGGCAAGTTTAAGGAAGAAAAGCATACAGAAGAAAAGAAAGACGTAAAAGATCATTCTGGGGTTCAAACAGAGCCATTGCTCATTGCCATCTCAGCTCTGTCAATATACTTTTAAATTACTTACTGCTTAACTTCAAAATAGAGTGGCTGCCATATATAAAAGATCTTAATCAAAAGCAAATAAACACTGAATTTAATTTGCAGAACAGTGGAAGTGTCTCTTGGGCAGGTTTCACTACTGCTACAATATGGCGGGGGTTTTAGAAGGGCAATCTGAAGTTAAAGAGATTCAAAGAAAGGTACCAGTGTGGTACCATTATACAAGTCAGTAATAGACCAATCAGCTGGCCCACAATATACCACTTAATGCACCGCAGTTAGCCAAACAGCATTAATTTCTCTGTACAACTGATATGCTGTGAATCACAGCAAAAATAGGTGAGGCTATAAAAGACAGCACTATTCTAACGGCAGAGTCCTGGAATTTCACCTACAATGGCATCTTCCATATTGTACCAGGAAATATAATGGCCTCTCACCTGTTTAGACAGCATAATTCTAGATGCTAAATCAGAGATTCCTTCATGTCTTTCCACTGGAGAGGGAATTAAAAACGAGTAAGTCAGAGGAAGTTCTAGCAATACTAAAAATCAAAAGCATTTCTCCCTTGAAAGTTTCTAATTCAAAATCCAAGGAAAGATAAGATGGAGATATACCTTACTTTTAGAGAAGGGATTATCAAGTATATTCATATACATGCTCTTCAAGATCATGTATTGTTCTTTATGATCATGTGTTGTTCTTCAAGTATCTGAAGGGGGGCCTACAAGGATGCTGGGGAGGGACTCTTCATTAGGGACTGTAGTGATAGGACAAAAACAGGGGGAAGTTTAGATTGGATATAAGCAGAAAGCTCTTTACTGTAAGGTTGGTGAGACACTGGAATGGGTTGCCCAGGGAAGTGAATATTCCAT
>JANRGW010021597.1:0-12412 GCA_024733675.1 Psilopsiagon aymara
TCCCCCTCCTCCCTGGCAGAGCATGAGGCTCCAAAAGTCCTTGGCCAGACCAAAATGTACTGAGCAGTAACTAAAACGTTGGTGTTATCAGCGCTGTTCTCAGGCCACAAGTCTAAAACCAGTGCTGCACCAACTACTAAGAAGGAGAAAAATGACTGCTACTGCTGAACCCATGACACATATTTATGTAAAATGTGTTATATAGCTCTAGACCACAAAAAAGGACCATGAGGATATTAGTAGGCAATAATTTTAGCATCTAAGAAGCATTATGCCATTTCTCTTAGGAACAAAAAGAAGTTTCACCAGCATTTGGTATTTTCTATTAATTGATAAGTACATAACGGATGCTTCAGCTTCTTCTGAGTTTTTGAAGTTTAGAACACACAGTTCCATAAAATCTTTAAGAAACATTGAACACAGCACGATGTATGTAACTTGATTCTATTTTATCCAAGTCCTGTATGTTTCATAACTTTACAATGGAAAAAAAAGAAAAAAACAAACCCCAAACAAAAGGAACCGGGCAAATTTGTTGTAATTCATCTTGATAATGAGTGCAAATATATTATTTTAGTATTGTAGATTAGCACTTGATGGCTTGAAATCCTGCTTGAGAAAGCACATGTAGTTAGTGTAGATGATATCAACACACCACTATGCGCAGTATTGCAAAATAATTAACAAATCCAGGTTTATTTAGTTAACCTGCTGTCTGAAAACAACCTGGGAAGAAATTTGGGCTTTGGAAGTATCAGAAGTAGTTATTCTATTATAATTGTCTGGAGTTAATTATTTTGGAAGTATAGTGAAGTTCATGTCTGGATATCAACTTCAAAGTAATTACGTACACACGGAGCACCACATAGATATTTAACTCAAGTTTTTGAAACAGGATGAAATGATTCAGCATAATTTCCAGATATTAATTTTCTCGTTTCATTGAAGGTTAAAATGTGAGGGTTTATTTTGTAATGAGCATTCCTCAAACTATTTTAAGCTAAAACCAATACTCTGAGTTGCATTTTCAAAATCTTGACCTGAGAATGTTGATGTTTCTTCAGTCAGTCGTAAGCAGGTATAAATTGATTGCAGTAAAAACATGTTAGTTTGTACTTATAAACAATCTGATCCTGTGACTGTAAGCATACATTCAGATTGTATAGCTCTTGTAACACAATATTTTACAGTATTTCCTCATTAAGAAAGAGTAACTATCTTAATTTATAATGTTAATGTTTTGGGTCAGATGCTCAGTAATATGTATCTTTTAAATCTATGTGCTATTGAGTTGTTCTGAGATAAGCAAAGAACCATGCATTCAACTTTGGATTGAAACTGAAGGCATGACAACCTCCCGCTGTGACAGGGAGAAACAGGGAAAGAAATCTTACTGTTTGGTAACTTGGGAGAGCATTTCTGAAGTGAGATGTAAGAAATCTTAGGTATTACAGGAAGGTTACATAAGTGATCTCTTTTCTGTAATTAAATATAAGTTTCTTCTGAATTGAAAACATTGCAAAGAGGAAGAAGTCTGTTACACAGTTTTAATGTAGATCTGGGAGATTTGTCCTTGAAGTGAAATTAGTTGAAAGACTGTAGCACTTGGAACCTCAAATTCCATTCCTACTGATTTTTACCATTGTTAAAGCATTGACAATAATTTCTACCCTCTTTACTTGAATAAACTGCTCTTAAGAGAGTTTTTAAATTAGATTTTAAACTGGAAAAGACATAAATATGTAGAAAAGCCTTAATTGTTCTATTAGATGGTTTGTCAAATAAGAGGGAGTCAAATAAGCTTGACTCAACTCCGGATTTTACTGAAGGCCTTATTCATATAAATGTAGAGTGTGACAATCAATTTATGTTAATACAGGGCTTAGCTGCTGATCCAAGGAATGCAGAACTCCCTCTTCTCATAGTGCATTTCTGATCCTTATTCACCAAATGTGACTGCTGACCTGGTGTACCCAGTTTCTTTATCTCAGTGTCCTGAGTATGGTTACAGACACCTTCCAGAACTTCATTTACAAATTAGTATGGGTGAGTTCTGTACTAATCCTTAGTATTAGATTCTAAATGCAGAGTTCTGGTGAAGTCTGAGTTCCCTATTTGCTGGAATATTATTGATGAAAACGTTGCCAGAAGTCATCTGGAATTCTCTTTCTGCTTGCATAGCTTTGTAATATAGCCATGGCATAAGCAGAGCATGTGTGAATTGGATAAAGTGCCAAGTTCCAGCTTCCAGCTTTGCCTTCTGATGACATTGATCCATATATATCCTCTTGACTTTCTTTTTGTTGAACTACTACTTACTTAAAATATTCACTGTGATTAAATTTGTGATTGCATATATGGTCCTGGCCTTACTGTGGATCATTCTTCAGATAAATAATTTGCCTAAAGAGGTTGGATTTCATTGGGGAGAGGTGTGTTGATGCTGTCAGTGATTTTGTTTTTTGAGTTTCTTCTGCTCCCCCTCCCCTCCCATTATTTTTTGGGGTTTTTTTTTGTTCGTTTGGTTGGGTTTTTTTTGTTGCTGTTGTGTTTTTTGGGGTTTTTTTTTGTCCAGGAACAAGGAATATGTAAGGACTCATCTTCTTTCCCAGGGACATTCCAGTTCTTGGGTGCTACAAATGCCCACAGTATGGTTTGAGGTTAAGGTTCGATGTTAACATGCATATATTTGACCATTAGTACAAAGACATTTTTGTCTAGTAGTTGTAAATCTCCTTTTTGACCACTTTCCAGGGAAGTAATCCTTGGCCACTCTTATTTCTCTTGCATTTTAAATCACATTTATGTCAGCCTTTCTGTTCTCTTTTGATCACATCACACTTGTATACTTTAATGCATATCGTATAGTGACCACTGAATTTACTGTGTGCCTTTTGTTGGTTTGGTTACTTTAGAAGTTAGAATGAGCTGTTTCTAAGCTGGAAGTGTTGTATTGATGGGTACCAGAATTCTTATCTCGTTCTGGATATGCCTATTCAAAATTGCAAAAGATTTTCAGAATCCTTATGGTGAAAAATATCTTATTGTGTGCAAATATTGAAATGTGCAGGATATTTTAATATAGTTTATTAATGTTTTGTTATGTTTTCCTTTGGAAGATCTCAAAGTTCTGGATAGTAATAATAGTGTATA
This sequence comes from Psilopsiagon aymara, assembly GCA_024733675.1. Lineage (NCBI taxonomy): Eukaryota > Metazoa > Chordata > Aves > Psittaciformes > Psittacidae > Psilopsiagon > Psilopsiagon aymara. The sequence goes on from JANRGW010021597.1 coordinate 3,154, forward strand.
ATTAGCAATAGTAAATTTTGAACAATGAAATAAATATACCCCTTCATCACTGAATGTGAAAAAAATTAGAAGTCTGATTCTTCATGACAGCACTCACTGAAAGTTGTCATTAATTTCAGTGAATTTCAGTGTTTGCTGAATTAATCCCAAGCAGAAAAATACTTAGTCATTTGACCAGATTAAGCATTGTCTAGATTTTAGTCTGAAACCTGCACGTTTCTTACAGTTTTAAATAATGCGACTTACACATTATGAACTGGAGCACAGCAGCAGAGGTATGTTGCTTTTTGTTAGGTTAGGAATTTCCAAGGTTGCTTTACTGAATTCAGTCTCTTGTCTATTTTCAGGAAAATAGAGAGTTTGCAGCTACAGTTTTTAGTTGTATCACTTTAACATTATGTTCTCTAAGTCACTGTCATAACTGTGGGTAGGTCAAGTAAATAAGTGGGTTTCCAATGCAAATTGGCATAGCTTTACTCTTAGCACACACTGATCATCGTTGGTAGCTTTCAGAAGTTTTACTGTCATCATGTTGCTTTAGTTTGACTAAACTTATGGTTTATATACTCAGTTATCAATACTTACAAAGTTGAGGTTTGGTCACCTTATCAATCGATTTGACAAGAAACTACTCAGAACTTGTTTCATGTCAAGTACATGGCTTAGAAAAAAAACCCTTTTCAGAAAGCCAAAATGTGGCTTAAAGCTTTGACATAATTTTATTTCTTTTCGTTAATCTTTTAGAAGAAAAAATGGTTTCATTTTAAAATTCACAAGCCAAAATTTAGGGAACCAACACTACTGAGCACACTCCCAACCAGTGGTAGAAACATACAGATCTTTTCATTTGGTTTTAAATAGATTTGGTTTTGGCCTTTTTTCTTTGAGTTTTAAGCTAGAGGTTAACAAACAAAATTTGAAATACTTACAGTAGGAGACAAAATTATTGAACAGATTTTAAAGGAAGGATAATTAGGCAAATTTATCTCAGGCAATACCTTATTCTGCTCAATAAGCTCTGATGGGAAAATTATTATTTAAACTAGTTTGCTTATATAACAAAATGTAATTTTGCTATTACCTTATATAGATTTATAAATAGTTGAAGTTTCATCAATACAGGTCCTGTGCAATCTAATTATATATGCAAAGTAATTCTGTAAGGGAGATAAATAAGATCCTGTAGAAGGTTTATATTAATGTATTAAACAATTTGGGTGATCGAGTAGTTTAAGTTTGTTTTTTTTCTGTTTCCTCTTTGCCCTTTATTTGTTCTCAAGAGTAAGTCCCACATTTTCAACTTTCACTCTTGAGATTGGATTTTTCTGAGAATGAATCAAGGGGCCAAATTTTATAAAAAGGACTTACTTTCTAAATCTCTGTGTTTTCTATCAAATCGATTCAGCAGTATGCAGAGTCTTTTATATATACAACTATTTAACTGAAATGTATTTGGCATCTTCTCAGAAGCCAGCTTTCTGGCTATGATCTCAGCAGTGATGACTGAGATGATTGTGACTGGCAAGAAGGTAATGGAACATCTTTCAGATGCCTTCCCTATGCTTGATCCTGAGCTACATTGAAAATGTAGGTTAGCAGGACTTAGAAAGTTGCTTTACCAGATTAAACCAAAATTGAATAAAATAAAATTTTGTTTAAAATAGAGTTGTAACAAAAATAATACTTTGTGCTTTTCCATGTGGTAAAGTTTTGCTTGCTTTATAGCATTTAATACCTTTTCCTCATAATTATTCTTTTGATGTTTGTGCAGAAGCCATCCAACAAGTAAAAGCACAATAAAAAAGATCAGGTCTGCCTGGAGACTAAAGTAGTTTTTTTGCCCTCTAGTCAGTCATTAGTTATATATTAGACTTGTTTACTGCAGTAGAACTACAGGCGGTAAAATTAAATTATGAAGCAGTAACCTGAAATCATGCTAAGGAGTACTTGAATTTTGGTCTTATAATGAACAGTGATGGACAGCTGAATTGTTCAGTCAGGTCTGTCTCATTGACATAAGTGTCCTCCTACAGCATACCATGTGTGAGATTAAATGTTCTCTGCAGTGAGTGCAATGAAAAGTATTTGAACTTCGAGTGGCTATAAATATTTTTTTCTGAGCAGAAAACATACTTGAGGACAAATGGAACTTTCTTACAATACTATTGGCAGGAAAGAGTTTATTATAAAACTGGAAGTGCTAGTTTGCGCACTTGCATGAGATATAGTACCTGTAACAATAAAGAATAATGCTACATGTTGTAGAGGCAATCATTTAATATTTCATGTGTCAATTTAATGGAGCAATGCCAATGGATTTTACAAATGTGGCTTCTATTTCATTTCTACCAGTACTGAGTAGGAGATAAAATAATATGGAAGTGATGACTACTTGTGACACATTCCTTTCATGAAAATAACTGCTTTAACCCATGTTGTTATAATGGGTCATGTGTTCTTTTGATTTATATTTCTTTGTTTCTTTCAATGAGACATATTTTTTGTCTCTCTGTGCTTTTGCCTGTCAATGTGATGGAGCATCTATTATCTGTTGTAAAGTTGTGATGACAGCTTGCCGACTTTGTGTAACTTCAGGCAAAAAAATCCATGCGACTGAATTGTGACAGTAAAGTAGAATCAGAACAGAGGCAACGTTGAGGTTAGGTTAGCAAAAGTGTTCTGAAACATGTGCTGGATGAACTTTACAGTAATGATTAAGTGATGCAGGAGAGTAATGCTGTGTTTTTCCCATGGAAAAATACTGGGTGAATCTTGTGTTAGTATGACAGCACATCAAAGCTTTTTAACAAATAAATCTTATAGGTTAAGATTTATTTCCCCAAACTGTGCTCTCCAGAAACATGACTACGCTGCTTCTAGTTCTGGAGCAGTCACTGTCAATGCCAGCTGGGCAGTTCTCTGTTCCATGTGACGTGGGTTTCATGTGGGTGGGTGTGCATGCACATGCATGTATTTGTGGGCCATAATAAACTTTATTTAGATATCTGTGTCATCACACTGGTTTAGTTATTGAATCAGAAGCCTGAATGAGCATGTGTAAATGAGCATTTTTTACATATGGACTTACAGTGGAGACATACTCTTTGCTACAATCTTTGCAGGAAGGAACCAGAAATACATGTAGAAATCTGATTCAGTGTATGTGCTCTCTTGCAAGTTAAAATACAAAGCTGGTGGGTTTGTTGTTTTGGGGTAGTTTTATTTTTTTTTTGGTAAAAGCCCTAGAGCACATGGAAACTATTTTTTATTATTATTTTTCTTTTTCTTAAAGCTACAAGTTGCTTTAGAATTGATATGCATATTTGTCATTCTCTGCCAAGGAACCATCACTTTATGTCATACAGGACAAGAGCATTCTTTGTAATTGTGGTTTGACAATACGATTTGGGGGAATTGGAGGAATTCCTGCCACACTATCTACCTCCTTGTCCTAGCTTACTTCCTATTCTGCTGATTTGTCTGCTAGGACCACTGCTGTGATATGTGTTGGGGAGCTGATCTAGCCTTAAAGAACTTCCAGAAAGTTTGCTGTTCTGGTTCATAGTATGACCACTGAAACAACTGTACTGGCACAATTAATGGCACTGCAGTGTGAGAAGTAAATAAGTAACAAGCTGTGGGAAAAGGGAGAGAATTCAAACCCTTGGGTGACCCCATATGTCATCAAACTGAAACCAGAATGTGCCTTTCCATGGTTTCAAGCAAATATGGAAGAATAAATCAGAGATATATATTATTGTAAGAAAAGCATAGTGTACCATAGATAATGAATGCAATTTTATTTCATGTAGCCCACCAAATATATAGACAGAACGTGATTCTGAGTCATTCCAGTGTTCACTGCATGCTATAAACAAAATAATTGGTATCCTAAACCTGTCACTTTTAGTGTTTTCTTAGAGATTTTCTATTTCCATTCCAGTCCTTGTAGAGTGTTATAGGGCTTTTATTATTTTTAATAACAATAAATCTCATTATAGTGGGTAAACAGGACTTCATGCTTGTTCATAAGCAGATCAATGGCAGCATATGTAACCTGATGCATATTCTGGCTGTTGCAAGCATATTTCACTTGAAGGAAGGCAGTTATTTTACTATTTGTATTCTTGATCATCACTGAAGGAAAGGAGATCTGTATCAGTGTCTCATTTGCATGTTTGTTGTTTGTTTCATCTCTAGTGGCCATCACCAGTGTAGAAAACTGAGGTTTATTTCATGAAGAAACAAGCTATAAGGCAGCCCATTAACTCTTGAATGTACCAGAAGTCGGTTATTTTTTAATGTGATTAACAGGAAACCTAACTATTCTATGATTCTATAATTCATATGAGAGGTTCTTTGTGCATTATCTGTTAATGACTTAAAAGTCTTACTCTTGAACTGAATTCCTGTGCTTGGTGGCTATATGGATCTTTTTTGCAGGAGGGGGATAAATCTTTGGTTCTGCTATGCAAACATAAAGTACCAATACTGCCAATTTTTGTCCATTCTCATCCTTTTATCTTCTTCAGAGAGCATGGGAGAGATAATAGCCATCCAATTACTATAACTAGCCATAAATTAGAGGAAAGCTGCATGCCCTGAGTACAAGAGAGGCTGTGTTATTGTCTTTGGTTTTCTCATTGTGGGCTACTATCAGAAAAAAGGAAACCAGCATCAGAAAAGATGTGAAGTCTGGCAGGAATATGGCCCTGCATATTGGAAAAGGTGGTTATAAAATCTGAATATTAGAACTTTATTTTTTAAAAGAAGCGCTATGTATTACCCTGGAGGTAAAAAGCATTATGGAAGAAAATTTAAAATGCTTATGTTAAGGACTAAACATATGTCTGTGAATGAAGATATGAAATACGAAGAATGGAATAGGTGTCATATCACTCACATAGTTACATACTCTTATATAATCTGATGTTTTCAAAATTCTTGTTTTCAAAAAATCCTTAAGAAAATGTTCCAGCCTATCAGAATGTTGAATCCAGTGATAGTTTCTGTGTCTATTTAAAAAGAGCAGCCCATAGCACAACCAACATCAGGGGAATAAACTTCTTCTAGGGCTGTACCCAGCATATATAAGTAGATGGGATGGATGCAAGTACCTCATAGACACAGACCAATGCAGATTTTTTTCAAAATGTTCTGTAATTTCAGTTTCCCTTTTAAATGCTACTTCTGTGATACATCAGTTTGAATTGCGTTCCCTCATGCACACACATACGTACGCCCTTCCCTCCAGAGTCCTTTTTTCTTTTTTCTTTCCTTTTCTTTTTATTCTTGCTATTTTATTAAATATTTTTAGAAGGGAACAGAAGGATTAATGAAATGTTTTTGCATCAGTATGTCAAAGCAGTTTTGCTTTTACAAAATAAATGTGTTGCTTTTTATTCTGTTTATCTTAAAAAGAAACAAGACAGATTTTTTAAAGCGCATTAAATAGGCATTAAGACAAAAGTGATTTGCACTAAGACGCAGGGGAGTGACGGTTTTTTTTCCTCTTGCATATTGGTTAAACACACTTCCTTGAGTAGGAAGTGAAAAAGAGTGGGAGAGAAAAAGATACTGAGTTCTAGAGTCATATATTCTTCTCATATCAGCTATAGAATTTCTGGTTTTAAGGACAAGAGAAATCTGTTTAAAGAGAAAGTCAGAGTGATATGTACCCAGAGTTGCATCTACTCCATTGATAAAATCTGTTGTAAACAAAATATAGTGAGTATACTTTGTAAACCAAACCAGTATCTCCATAGATTTATGTATTTTTTTTATAAGTCAATGAATTTATGGTCATCTTAACTCTGGGAATTTATCACAGATGGCGTGATACCTTTGAGCTTCTTCTAAACTCTCCATTCACTCAACATGAAAATTTGGAATTTTTAAAAAGGTGTTTCTGAGCAAGTCGATTCATCACAAGTGCAAAGAAAAATTTGGAAATGTTTTTTCAGGCACTTTCCAAGTCATCTCAGTAACTTAGTTTCCTTCTAGGTGATCCTCAGTGCCTTTATGTTCTGTAATTTCTGTAAATGTACGTAAATCTTTTATAGGCACAGACATCTTTCTCACCCATATGTGAAATTGATACATAGTTCTAAGCATCCCTTGTCCATTTGTGCATCATGCAACCTGAAATGCAAGCTGCCTCTGTGCTGTTGTAATTGGGAGAGCAGTTAATCATCTCATGCTTCATTGCCTGTAAAACTGCTTTGAAAGTCCTTAGTCGGAGCTGCTGTTAAAATCCCTGGTTGCAGAATTTCAAAGTCCTTTTTTTCTTTCTTTCTTTTTTTTTTTTTTTTTTAAACCAAAGAGAAGGGAATGTTTTTCTCTTCCTCCATTTTCCTACCAGAGGCTAGTGAAGCAAAGTGCTTCAAAGCTGACATATGTTCCACACAGTAATTCTGGTGGATAATTAACAGAGGACTGAAAAAAGATAGTGGGAAGCTCATTGTTAGCACTTCCACTCCATAGCTGTCTGCTGTAGGTTCTGCTCTTCTCCCTCAAATCTTGATGCATAATGCAAATGCAAGCCCTGTCTATCAGTATTAATTGATACTGTGAATGCTTCATTGATGAATGTTTTTTGAGTAGGATGAGTTATGTCTGTCTTGAAAATTATGCTCATGGACAGTATTGTAAGCAGCTGTAGCTGAAGATGTAACTAAATAGCTGCTGTACAGCAGAATTATGATGTTTAACAGTAGAGATACGGGTTTAGTACCTAGGGCTACCACCTAGCTCGAGTACCTAGAGCTACTACAGGGAGTGGGGTCTCCTGGTAGTAGACACCGCAGAGCCCCTTTCAGTCTGGGCGTGGGGTGAGATGTAAGTCAGGAAAACTGCAGATAATCTCATTTTGCAGGAGTGTTTAAGGAAGTCATTTTGGCTAGCTTCATGAGAACTGGTGGAAGCCTAAGAGCAGCTGACTGTCTGAGCAAAGATGAGGGAGTGGTATACAGGTTCAAAGCTCATAATTTGAATGTGTGTGATGTTTATGCATCTTTATTTTTGCCATGGTTAATACAAGATCAAATGTATTGACCAAATGCACTTTATTCTGTCTTTTATGCTCTAATTTATTCTCATTGTGTGCTGAGAAGTCCTACTTGGAATGTCAGTTCTCAGCGTAAAACTGTCAAATTTCTATTAAGCTTAAGGTGAAAAATTAATGAGCCATTCACTTCAGATATTTCAAAACTAATAGTGCCATATTATTAATGCAGTAGAAAGTCAAAGATATGAGTATGTACAATTATGGTTCAGTGTTCAGTCAGACTTTTCCATAGGTTGTGAGGAGCATCATTAGGAGTATTTCAGGTCATAGAAGGAATTATTTTAACTAATTTAAATTTTTGGACAGTTTTGTTCATAAACTTTTTGTTTTATCAGATCTGGGTGAACGTGGCTATTAAAAATTAAATATAAATATTGTTATCTGACTCTTACAGATAACAAATTTTATATTCTCCCTAATTTTTCTCTGAATCTGGAATTTAAATAAAAATTAACAGAAAGTTAATTCCTATAGCACGAACTTTTTAGAGAAAAATAAATAAAAGTCTACTTGCAGAATACTGAAGAAGCTGTGCCTAAAGCAGTATTTTTTGACTAGAGAAGTATGACATGGTGACTAACTCTCTTCCGTTCCATATGCTTTGATTTTTCAGTCTTAACAAAAGTCCCTGAAACAATGGTAAAGTTGTACTTCAACTCAGAATTGAGTGGCATGTGGTACGCAAGTATTACTGCTAAATTCTCCCAGGAAAAACTTTTCAGAAATCTCATTTTACTCAATTACCAGTTAGTAATTGGTTACTAATACCAGTAAGTTAAGTGACAGAACACTGTGAAATGCTTGGTTACAAGTGTGTATCCCAGACTGAGCAGTATGGAAACTGATGCTCAATGTTTGTGCTTATGTTGCAAAAGAAAACACAAAGCACAGTCACTGCAGAAGTAGAAATGTAGTCATGTCTGTGCAGAAACTTTCTAAAGATTGCCTCTTTTTGCGCTACTAAAATTAACTTAGTAATTGATTAGCATGGTTTTTCTTTTTGCATTCCAGCATGGTCTCTAGGGTTTCTTAAATCAATAGCAGTTTTAGGCCTGGCACAGTTAAATTCGTAGACTTCCATAGACAAAAGCCCGGCACAGTTATATTATTAGAATTACATAGAGAAAGGAATTCTTTTTCTTAGAAGATTTTCATGCTATAAAACTAAATTTCATTACAATTTAAATTATATTTAGATTATTCTCAAAGCATATTTCTTTAAATTATTTACTTTGAATTTAAATTATTTATTTATTTTTTTAAAATTATTCTCAAAGCATTTGTTCTGCTTGCAGTTCCTGAAAGCACTATGTGCTCCAAGAGTTTGTCAAGCACCAGGGACAGAGCAAGCAGGAATCTCACAAAGTTCTTCCAGTACATTGGTTTCTTTATGAAGTTGCACTTCACTGCTTTGCGCTTGGTACAGCACCAAGCCTATGAGTGGTTTTTAAAAACTAATGAATGATTGTGCTTCAGCTGGTAGCCCTGGAAGTCTCCAGATTTTTCAATTTATATTGTGTTTTATTGGAGAGACTGGTCTTGCATCTTTCCTTTTTGAATCCTGATCATGACGTATATAGCTTTACTCAGCTTCATAAACAATGTACTCTTATGCCAACTAATAAATTTCTGGCAGATTTCTGGAAAGGAACTCTTTTATTTTTGTTTTTATTTTTTTTCCTCCCTTCACCAAGCATTTTTTTAGTATGAAGTCCAATACAGTTTTTCTTATAAATAGTTCAGAAAGTTCGGTTACTAGAGAATTGTATAGGTCAGGCCTGAAAAAGATGTCAAGGGGTTATCTAATATAGCACCTTCCCACAGGGAAGGAATCAACAATAACTGCCGAATTGCTGACAAACGTTTATTTAATATTTCCTTTAAAAAATTCAGTTGTAGAGTTTTTATCACTTGCCTGTGCATTTCTTTCTTAATTCCTTCTCTTAGAAAGTTTTCTTCCAAGTAACTTTAAATTTCATTTCTATATTGTAAATATTTTGGGGTTTTTTTTGTTGTTGCATGCACTCCATCTTATAGAATCATAGAATAGTTAGGGTTGGAAAGGACCTTAAGATCATCTAGTTCCAACCCCCTACCATGGGCAGGGGCACCTCCCACCATATCACCCAAGGCTATGTCCAACCTGGCCTTGAACACCACCAGCGATGGAGCATTCACAACTTCCCTGGGCAA
>JANRGW010021598.1:6890-19835 GCA_024733675.1 Psilopsiagon aymara
TAGTAGTAGCAGTAGTGGTTTGTGTTATACCTTAGTTACTAAACCGTTCTTATCTCAACCTGTGGGAGTTGCATTCTTTCGCTTCTCCTTCCCATCCCTCCAGGAGCAGAGGGAAGAAAAAGGGGGAAGTGAGTGAACAAACTGTGTGGCCGATTTATGGTTGAAACCATGACAGCACCCATTAATGGAATAATCCTTTGCAGCACGCAAATAATTTATACTTAATCTTCTCACTTGATCACAAATAAAAATTTATAAACTTTTTCACATTTAAGCTGTGTTAAAAAGACACAGTAATATGTTGATCTTTACATATTTTTTTCTGTCTTCAAAATATGAACACTCCTCATGGTTACTTATAATTGGATTAAATGCTTTCAAAGACAGGTACTAAAAAATATTCTGTGAAATATGAATAGTTCATTTACTTTCTTTTGTACAACCTGCTAATTGATGAACATTCAAATATGCTTCTCAGAACTTAGGGCTTTTTGTTTTGTTTGTTTTGTTGTTGGTTGTTTTGTTTTTTGTTCTCCCCAAAAATCAGTATGCTGTAACTGTTTCATAGCACTGGCTGAAAGTAAACCACTCCCTAACTGAAGATGTGAAATATTTGGGCATATAAAGGAGAAAAAAGAGGACTTTAATAATGTTCAGGAGCTACAGGCATTGCATAATCTATTTAGTATCAAGTTTCAGAATCCAGTTAAAACATTTCTCAGCACCTTCTCTTGATTATCACAGCCTCACTGTGAGCACCAGCAGAGTTTTCTAAGCAAGCCTTTCATTGTCACTACATGGTCCTAGTGTTTGGACCTACTAGGCATTCTTGACATCACTAGAACTTCTAAATGACTTAGCAGCCCTGCTAGGGCAGAGCAGAATGAACTGAAGCAGATAAACAACCAACCTGTATTCGTGTACAATTTTTTGCAATTGCCAGTTGCTTTTCTATCACTGGCTAATTATGTTTACATTGAATATGAAACTATACCGAGACATTTGTTTTCAATACTTATTCTTGTGCTAAAAGAAGCCTATTATTGCACCTAACAAGATTTTTGGAAGGATAAAACTGAAAACTGTCAATGTATGATATTCAATAGGATAATTTCAGTTGTAAAAAAAGCTGTAAATGTTGCTAATTTTGATAAACCTAAATGTCATAATCCGATCTACATACTGTAGGCAAGCACTACATTTTCCCTTAATACAACTTAAACATGTCTAGGACAAAAAAGTAATAGCTCACTAAAGGCAAATAGCTTTGCTGCCTAAGTGGTTTTGTCATCAAGGATATGAACTGATGCTGAGGTATCTATAATGCTTTCAAGATTGAGATTAAATTTTCACTTATCACTGAACAAGTCCATATGGATGGGTTAGAACTATGGACTGAAAACCTACCTGTACAACATCTTACCACATTGAAGAGAGACAAGATAATATAATTAATTTAATCTCGAACACTTTATTGAATCTTGAAGACTGTACTCACTGAGCAGTGAGATGATTGAGAAGCTGACTTCTGTGATACAATACCATTTAAAATTAATGTACAATACACAGGTAACAGGTTGTAAACCAAAAAATAGGACACTGGGGTAATGACAAATTTATTCTATGGCTGACTAACATTTCCTAACACTAAAAGGGTCAGCCCTCCTCTATTACACTAGTGCTAATTCTAAGTACTAAACTGTCATGATCTTTATGGAGTTTTACAGTCTTGTTGACTTTTAATGTGATTCCACCATGGTTTCTAACTTTCTGCTCCTACTATGAATTGTAGGCAACCCATTTTGCTTAAAAATGAAAATGCTGAAGAGGAGTGGATGTGTCTCACAAATGCTTCATTAGAGTTCAGGATCTATGAGACCATGGAGTCTATAAAACTAAATGTATTATATTTACTATTGTGATTACTATGATTGAACTGCAGCTGGAGTATGATTTTCAACAAAATTTGGGGTAAATCTTTGCATAAATTTGAAAAATGTCACATTTTTTGTTTCATTGGAGAAACTTGCTCTGTACTACTTCACGGACTTCTTTTCTACTCAGTGTCAGGAAATTCTGGACGTCTTAATAGAAGATACTTGAAAAATGTACTGCATTATGTTTCCTCTAATAGCTTGAGACCACATAAAAAGCTCTGAGATAAACAGAAAGATTACTGTTTGTACTGGAATGTGAGCTTTTCTGAAGCTGAAGACATTTACAGATTATTGAATCTTTCTGGTCGTGTTGTCTTTCCAAAGTACTGTCCAGGACTTACATTCAGAAGCAACTACACACTTCAGAGTGCACATCATTCACAGATACAGACTGGTCTCCAGCATAATATTATCCGAGTGCACTCATCATCCTAGCATCCACTGTTCTTTTTTATTATATTTTCTGCCTTTGATGGCATAGTCTTTTATGGCATACTAAGAAGTCACTTTGCTCTTGACAGTCAGGTTTCCAGGGAATTTCTCTAATACAAAAATACTTTGCTTTCTTTCCTAGGAGTAATAGGATGTTAGAGACTGTGGCACACAGAATAGTCTACGTGGGTTGTGCACGCTATAACTACATTCGTTGAAGAACACTACCTAAGACAACATATACCATTTGAATACAATTTTTAAATTTAGATGAATCAGCGCTATGGTCTGAATGTAACATGCAGAGTGCTGCAGGCTCAAATCCAACAGTGAACTAAAGATATTTTTGGAAGTGTAGTGCTCCAGAAATTCTTAAAGGCACACTTTTTAGATTACTTGGTAAGCTGAAATTAATTTTTGAAAGTTGCAGGGCATTTTTATTTATCTCTCTATTTTATAGTTGTTATTTATATTTGCTTTGACTACTGTTAGCATTATAAATAGATAAAAAATTACCAGACAGTAGCTCTAACTCAAATTATTTTTTTTTCTTTCTATTTGTGTTAGATGAGGAGTACACAGAAAAAAAAAAAAAGTCCATAGAGATTTTTCTTTTGTCCTGTCACAAGTGCATGACACAATATCTGACAGCAAGCCATTCAAGCTGAAGTTTAAATAATAGTGAATTAGCTACTTTAAATGCCTTTGCCTTTATATGATCACTGAAATCTGTCAACCTTTCTCTGTTCACTTAGAATATTACTAATTTAGGTCAGGATAACTTGGATTCAATACAGCAGTATGTCATGGTTCCTATTTTTATATGAAGAAAAAGAACTGTGATATGATCGCTGAAAGTTGATGCGTATAATGTCAATGTCAAAGGACATTTACCATGGTTTTTCAGTGGGAAAATGTCTCTGAGACAAAAGTGTTCCTACATCGATTTTACTATGACTAAAGAAGTCTATGCTTTCTAGTCAGAAAGCAGAAATTTTTGTGTCAATGGGAAAATCTTACTCCTTCAAATGTTTATCTTTTCTTTCTTATCCCTTCCCATCTGTTCTTTTCTGAGAAAAGATATGAGGTTAGTACCATAAGACTTGATTAAAGAAAAGATATTTCTTTGTAAGAAAAAAAAAAAATGATTCCGTGCCAGCGGTTATAGTCACATGGTAGCATTAGATTTCTCTTTGAAGATGCTGTGCAAAAGAAGAAAGTTCTGGATGAAATGTCTTTTAAATTTACCTTCTTTTGCATTGTTAAGTAATGAAAGAAACTATAACTTCTGGCATTCTCAGGAGCAATGTAAATCCTTACTAATCTGTAACAGCATCCTCTAAGACCTTTGTTCACAACAGAGAAGGCAAATAAACAGTAAATGAAAAAATCCTCCTCAGGGAAGCCAGCAAAAGAATAGGAAAAAGCTAAGCAAGGTTATGGGTTCTGCCAATGGGTCTACTGGGTGTGAGAAGAGCATACCACAGTTTACATATGAAGCTACCATTGACATTTCTTGTTTGTATTAAGAAAGTAGAAGCAATATTAAGACATATCTTTAAAATACCAAATATTGACAAGTAACTAATACTGTATACTTCAAAGAAAACAGAACTGTTAATTTACTTTGTGGATGCCTGAAAGGTTATGGTTTTTAAATGCTCCACAAGGGCAGAAGAAGAAAGGTCTGGCATTTTCAGATAGAAGTATATTGCCACTACTTGCAGTCCAAAATAACTCTCACATACAAATTAATGCATCTCCATTTGCTAGTGACAACTACTAGCTTCATCTACCCTCACACTGAGAAACTGACTGTAGAAAAAGCATTTTAAGCCGATATTATAGAACTTCATAGATGTTTCCCAGTTTTTGCTACCTGTCTAGACTCCATCTCCTGCACTCTCTCAGGACAATACTTTATTCACAAGTTAGCGTTCTTTAAGCACATGAATTCAGTTTACACATTTTAACTGTTAAGACTTATTTTAATTCCATTTCATAAGAAAGGTTGCACCTGACCAAAACAGAAGTTGTTACAAAACAGCCCTTCTGAGCAGACCTTTTTCTGCTTTGTCCTCTTTGCTGGACACCAATGTCTTTAGATGAACCAAACTTGGAACAAACTCTTCAAAAAAACCCCACTATTCTGTAAAGGTATGCTAAGTTCGCAGTCTGAAAACTGTAAACTAGAAAATATTCCTCTCCATTCTCTTTTTATTTGTTTTTAATCTGTAACAGCTGAAACTGCAGAAAAGGCTAAATGCATGACTGAGATCGTCATCCCTAGCCAAAGAACAAAATATGTGTCATGAAATACTGTAGACAACTGGATGCCAGAGGGCATTGCAACAGCCAGGAATGGGAATAGCTACGATTTCCATGATAATAAAGAAAGAATCCCTAGTTGGTGAATTTGACAACACTATTTTCAGTAACTGCAGTAGATCACAACATACAAGAAACTCAGAATAAATAGTAGTTGAAACATATCTTGTTTGTTAAGTGAGGCAAAGTAGAAAATATCTACATAAAGTTTTTCAGTGAACTTCTACTGCCTTTAAAAGACATTATATTTGCATGATGAGCTAGTTTGGTTCTACTGTCTAGCATGCTTCAATTTAGATTGCCGTAGTAAGTCTCTTTTTCTTTTGTTTACTGAATGACATTTTCCACTGAATAATGAAATCTATTTTGAAATAGAAAAGGTGAAGTGCTGTTAGTAAAGTCACTCCAGCATTTATTAGAAACATTAGTGTATTTTTATTAGTACCAGAATATGGTGAAGATTATTATTTCTTTATAATACAGACTGTATTGCATTACTTTTCTCAGGGTTTGTTACACAGGATTACAATATATTTCCTCCTTATTAAATGAAAATTCTGCACACAATCACAGGAATCTAAAAGATGCAGCAGTTCCATTCAACTGTAGATTTGCTCTGTATCTGATGATTTCTCTCCTTACAATTAAGTTGTCATAGCAATGCATTTTTAATAGTACTGATTCATATGACAATAATGTTCTGGAGACAGAGCTCTTGCTAGTTTTTTAGTATTCAGTTATGCTAAATTATAACTTTAGCAAATATACAAGTACTTGTCTATTTGCCCTAGCATAAGAACATGTGATCAGACTTAAAATAGGCCAAAGCATAATCTGATATACCCAACTGAAAGCTTAATAAAAGTTCGGGTGCCTCAGCTCAAGAAAGTAAAAGCAGATCCTTCAACTGCTTTGTTTTAAATGTAAATGTTTACTGAATAAAACACCCTAAATTATTTACACCTTACTAGGCAGAAAGAAATTCGGGTTTTTTTTCCAAAGGTATTGCTTTTTTTATGTTGGTAAACATATGGTACACCAAGCAGCCATGGAGAACAAGCATTGATAATGGGCAACCACAGTACTTTGATGACACTGTTTTAGTATGTCTTGCTCTGTACTTTAAATAGAGCAATTAAATTACGTACATTTATAAGGTTTCAAAATTACAGGAAATCATCCTCTAAGGACTAGGACTGTATGCCTTGGCTGTTTCTAAGGCACTGGTACTGAGTATCAGCATGCACAAGTCTCAGAGCAAGACATGAATCACAAACAAAGAAAACTGCCTGATAATTCATTCCTTCTTTTCATTCAGAATGTGAAGAATAATGTGAATTATTTTTTCATATAATGTAAAATGTAAGGGAATTAAAAAGAGATGCAGAAAAAAAATGGTGCACCTTATTTTCTGTGGCTGATGAAGAAGTGGAGAGTAGAAGAAAAATTCTTTTCCTTACTTCTCTCTAGAAAAGATAAGGCTTAAATTTTGAAGGGCTGCTTGAAAAGAGCATTGCATAGCACATGTCCTTTAAATGCTCCTTCAACTGTCTGATGAAAGTCTATTGTGAATGCAATAACTGAACTAAATAATATATCTAATGAAGATATGTATTGATGCTGTTATGATAATTGTTTATCCTATAAATATATAAATTTATAATGGTAATTGTTCAGTCTGAGATACTGACCTTCCCTGAATGATGTGAGAATCACCCCTACTTAAGTCAGATTCTAGAAGCTTGCAAGCAGGGGAAAGGTGTGGAAACACTATGAATTTAATATACGCTAAAGTTAACAAGTTCTTATGTATGTAGCCTAAGAGTCAAAAATTAAACCCAAAAATTATTTTTGGAATGAAACACAGTGGCAATCTAACAATGGCAAAGTTACTAAAGGAGCTCTGGAGTGCTGGAAGCAACAAGGGACCAAATAGCTAAGCAGCACTTTTGCTTCCCTCTCACTCCCTGGTATATACATTTTTCCTTAGGGTCAAAATCCTGTCCAAGAAAAAAAATGGAATATGCAATCTGAAGCTGACACACAAACTAAGGCTTCCCATAAAATAAATATAGCAATAAATATGAAAATATATGCATTAATAAGTGTATTTATGAAATACATGCACCTTTACCCTTTATTTAGAATGGACTGTATTTTACTTAAATAAATACATAAAAGTGTACTTTTTTCCCTAACAGTTGGAAGCCTTTCCTTCTATGAATTTCTGTAGGTTGCCCTTTTTTCTTCAGAAGATGTAACTTTAAATACATAAAATGTAGTCTCAGACTAGTTGGACAATTGTGTCCTTCTTATAAGTGCACATCACTAGAACTGTACAGAAAATGCTGTATATGGCTGAGATTTCACACTTGCAAGTTTCTTCTGGTAAGCCCCAGATCTAGAGGGAGGCAGAGCTGGTCAGCTTTGGCCTGTACATCAGGTATAATCTGCAGGCAGTATGTGTTTACACAGTTCCAAAGTAGCCATAATCAACCTAGGTAACTATCTGGGGAACACAGATAAAGAACAATACAATTGTTTTCTAGTCTGAAAGATCACTTACATTACACAGGAAAAGACAATTGTTCCTTGATGAAATTTTTTTTGAAGAATTTCATTATTTTTCTTAGATAAGGAGTATCACCTTTTCAAGACTATCCTTAAGAAAATTATCTGTTTTTTGGAGGTCTTCTCTGAATTAAGTACTATTTGCCTGACTATTGGCAAGGTGCAGCTAAAATATGAGAGAATCTACAATCATTTCTGTACTGGAAAATGTGTGTGCTCATGGAAGAATGGAATAAATCTTTAGGCCATAAATTGTGTTAGACATGGAATACATGTACAGTTAAGAAAGATGATCAAACCCTGAAGACTTACAGTCTTGTAACTGATAATAGTAGCACACTGAGGTAAAGTGAAAGTTGCATAATTTTCCAGCTTTCTAGTCTGTTTTTAATGAACATGGCCTCATTAACTTTCATGAATGTATTCCTAAGTATAGGGAATGAACTGTTGCTATAGGATCTTTCTAATTTAGTTCTTCGCTGCTAGGCAAAAGCTCTGCAACATTTTTAATTAAATGTTTGAAATAACTGCTTTTCCAGGAAAAAAAAAAAAAAAAAAAAGAAAAAGAAAAAAAAAAAAAAAGGTTAGAGGGTGTGTAGAGAGCATTACATTATATTTCTGCTTTATCTGTGTTCATTTCCACCTAGTATAAAATCAATTAACAGTATAAGAAATAGTGACTGTGGATGGATTCTGAGATTATCTGTAAAGAGTAAGCTGTGATGGGAGGCTAGAAGACAAAAATACTGTAGGAATATAATGCACTTATTATCAGTTGCTGCATATAGAGCTGCTGAGATATCAGAAGAAAAAACAGCCATATTCATTTTTCCACATGAGTACCCACAGCATGCAGATAGCATCAGGTGCATACAGCTGTAATGCAACTACATTTATCTCTATACAAGAATAACACATGGGAGAGAGATAAAAGGGCAAACATTTAGCTGACTGCAACAAATATCTATACAGATATGGTTGCATTGTCTACATGGAAAATGAATTTTTTGAAGATCTGAGACCAAACATGTAAGAAAGAAGAAGGTGTTGAGCACTCCCAGACCTGTACAAAAGAGGGCAGAGAGGAGTAATTGACTACTGTC
Source organism: Psilopsiagon aymara (assembly GCA_024733675.1). Taxonomy (NCBI): domain Eukaryota; kingdom Metazoa; phylum Chordata; class Aves; order Psittaciformes; family Psittacidae; genus Psilopsiagon; species Psilopsiagon aymara. The sequence continues at coordinate 15,262 of JANRGW010021598.1, forward strand.
TGCTCTCACATGACAGTGTAGGCTGACAAGGTAGTATATCAAAAACCCTTTGTCCTGGTTTTGACTAGAATAGAGTTACTTTTCTTCATAGAAGCTAGCATGGGGCTGTGTTTTGGATTTGTGCTGGAAGCAGTGTTGATAACACAGCTATAACTGAGCTGTGCCTATGCAGAGTAAAGACCTTTTCTGCTCCTTACATCACCCCCGCAGTGAGCAGGCTGGGGTGCACAAGGAGCTGTGAAGGGATACAGCCAGGACAGCTGACCCCAACTGACCCAGGTGATATTTCATACTGTATGGCATCATGCTCAGCATTTAAAGCTGGGGAAAATAGAATGAGAGTGGTTTGTTTGGAGTGATGGCATTTGTCTTCCCAAGTAACTCTCACACTTGATGCTTTCCTGAAGATGGCTGAACACCTGCCTACCCATGGGAAGTAGAATAAAATTGTTTTGCTTTGTTTGTGTGAGTGGCTTTTGCTTTACCGGTTAAACTGTCGAAATCCACCAATTTTCTCTTTTACCTTTCTGATTCGCTTCCCCATCCCACTAAGAGTGAGTGAGCAGGCAGCTGTGTGATGCTTAATTGCCAACTGGGGTTAGACCATGACAGCCTTCCATACAAAAGTCATATCAATGTTATGAAAATGTTATTGCCAGGTTCTGACTGGACTTTGTCTTTTGATTGCCTTGGGGAAAGGGTAAAGGGAGAAACAGTCTACCTTTTTACCCCTCGTGTAAGTACAACGTACTAGTCTCCCATCATTGCTTCCCTTTATTGCCCATATCCTTCAACGATAACAAAGATGAGCCTTTCCTCAAACAAGGGGTACTTCATCTTGCGAAGTTCGTGTCTGAGATAAAAAGCTTCTCTGCCTGACTAGGGGTCTGCCTACTTCTCATCATAAGGCAGAATAATTTCATCCAACCTTAGATAGAAAATGGTATTAGTTAAACACATCTTCATTGCTTGGTTCCTTCTTATAACTATTGAAATCAAGATATATAGGCAAAGATGTGGTAAATAAATGTTATGGTTAATATTTTCACTTTGCCTTGTTTAAAGTAAAAGATTCAGGTAAAGAGTCAGCCTACAGATGACAAAGAAGACAAAGTCTTTAACTTATTTGAAGTTTGTCCATTAACTATTAAGCAAGCCCTTTCCCAAGGTACTTAAACAAAAAAATCATAGAATCACAGAAAGGTTTGGGCTAGAAGGGACTTTAATGATCATCTAGTTCCAATCCCCCTGCCATGGGCAGGGACACCTTTCACTAGACCAAGTAGCTCAAAGCCCCATACGAACTGGCCTTGAGCACTTCCAGGGATAAGGAAGCCACAATTTCTCTGGGCAACCTGTTCCAATGCCTTACCACTCTCACACTAAAGAACCTCTTCCTAATATTTGACCTACCTAAATCAACCCTCTTTCAGTTAAAGACATTCCTCCTTGTCCTGTCACTACACCAAAATGTCCTATCACTGCCCTAAACTGCTACATCAAAGCTTGTCTTGAACCATCATTCTGAAGCTGTAACACAAGTTGTCATTTTGAGTGTCAACTGGGATGAGCCAAATGTGTATTTGACTTTATTTTGCACAGAGATTTTTATAGAAACAGAAATATGCATTTGTTAATGTGGAAGTTGATACCAGAAACAGCAAGTTGTTAGTTAAAAAGAAGCAAGTCAATGGAAAATGCCTTTTCCTTCGCCTAAAAGTGTAATTATATTGTTTATAAAAAACCTGAAAAGGGACCCTATAATACTGTATTCACTTATTGGATAATTATTACTTTAACTCAATGGTTCCCCTATACTCTTCAATTCCAGTAATAAAAATGGCCATTCTGTCGCCACATTGTGTTGTTATTCAGCAATAATATTTTTAGGAAAACATAACAGTTAACCGTGACTACTTAATTTTATAACACAGACTGTCTTTTAGGCAAAATTAGTTTCAGATATCACAGATATCAGTATTGTATTTGCATGTAACATTAATGCATAGCAAGAAACTAATGTTAAATGTTAAAACGGTGAAAAAAAATGGAAAAGAATTTAAAAGGCTAGATATTTTAAATAATCTTTTGTTACTATAACCCAAGGCTTTTTTCTGATTCTTTTCAAGCTGCAATAAAAATTAGACTAAATATTTAAAATGTGGACAAGCAAGTGTACTTACTGTTTCCTGGATGCCAGCGCACTGCATTTAAATATGCATTACAGTAATGGAAGAGAAATTCATGGTTGGACTGGGTAACTTTTCCTTGAAGTAAGGGCATCAGATCATGTCCATCAATAATTCTGAGGAAGAAAGCATTTCAAAATCAGAAGATTAACCCAAAAGTCACTTTACTGAAAAGATTTCAGAACTCTGCATTTCCATCAGTTTAAAAAATAAATCTGAATAGCCACCTCCAGTTGGTCAATTTTGAGAAAAATCTTCAGGTGCTCTTGCTCTTTGTTTTTTTTTTTTTTTTTTTTTTTTTACATTATTTTATGTAAATTTTACATTTTGGCGTTAGGAAAGTTTGTTTCCTCAATAAATTTTTAACTTTTTTTCTCTATTCTTTTCTGAGAAAATGACCACACATTCATGAATAAATTGTGACAACACAGCTCTCCATGTATACCTGCTAAAACTGCTTGGGAGTAATTTGGACAAAGTAACCCTACATCAAGAGAAAACCATGCTGTCTTTTGTTAGCATCCCCAGAAGTAATGGTAAGAACTCTGTCCAGGAAATTATGCATGCCAGGATTTGAAACAGAAGTAATTTCAAAGTTGGAAATGAACTATGTCTAAATATGTGTTTTTCAAGTACAGAAAAGCCTTTGAATTGCTGAAATCAGCTGGTAAGGAAGAAATCACAATCTGAACTTCAAACCTGTGTGAATTACAAATTATACAAGAAGTTCTATAAGAAATTATTTTTACAGATATGCAGATCAGCAGGTAATTTTTCAAGCATTTTGAGCAAATTCTCACAAAAACTTTTTTGAAACTTTTCTCAAAAATTAATTTTCATTGCTGTGTAAAACCCTTTTCACACTAGTGTAACTACTGCAACATAGCTACTAACTTCACTTTTTTAAGCCTTTCATATGTATAAAATTCTTGGCAGCAATTGTATGCAAAGGCACCATTCTGCGTAGGACTCTTCTCAAAGGATGGGCAGGAAAAAGTCCTGGAATTTCTAAAGCTATACAGTCCAATAACTGCTTTCTGGGTGCATCCTTGTCTGTGGGACTCTATTGAATTAGTCTTTCTCCTTTTCCATCTGTCGTGTTTTCTTGGCTGAGTAATGCACTTTTATTTTGTCCCTTGGCTTGCTCACTCTCAAGCTGGGAGCAGGACAGATGCATGCCAATTTTGCACTTTCTGTTCTTCAGCATGTTGATAGGGAAAAAGACGTCTCCAGCAAGATGTCTCCAGTACTCTTGCATTCCCACTACTGCTGGTTTCAGAGGGTATGGGAGACTTTTCTTCTGACCCACCAACGAAGCAGTAATTCTGGCATCTAGTTTACACAGAAGAATCAGAAGAGAGCAACTTGCAAGTGGAAGGTACACAATTATATTGGGATTTCCTTCAGAGATCAAAATAAAACATCTGTGTTTGTTCTTCACTCAAGCAATATGAACACAGAGTGCATAAGATCTGTCCCCATTAAGAACAATCTGAAATGCTTAAGTTTAACAGAGTTGGTTCTTGTAGGGCATCTCTCAAGACCAGCCTGACTAATTTTTCATGTCCTGCCCTGACATTTCCTTCAAGCATTAAATGAATCATCATTAGCAGAATGTCTCTGCTCACCACTGGTTTTCCCCACAGGGATTCTGGATGCTTTGTGCTCAGAAGCTGATGTGTGTGGTAGATGTGTTCAAAGCATATGCATATCAGCAGGTTTCTCCATTTATTGTATTTGGATGGCAAGAGACTTTGGGTGCAGGCACCTTGCTGCTGAGACTGGGTATCTTCTGAACAAGACAAAACACAGGTATGTAGGAGCACTAATAAAGCACCTTGAGAATATTAGAACTCCAGTTTTCTTTTCAGGCTTCAAAACTCTATAAGGGATTGTTTTCACTATTTCAATAGAGAATAAAAAAAACCCCAAAACTGTGAGAAAATCCTAGCTGGCATTTTGATGCATTTTGTTGTACTAAGCAGGCCAAGGTTGACCTCATAAAGTTGAATTTACACTCGCAGTTGCTTTTCTTCCACATTCACTCATGCAGAACACAGACTTCTTTGATATATTCAGTTTTGATTTTAGGAAATAATTCTAAGGCCTGATTTGACAGCATGTCTCTCTTGGTGCTTGCTGTGGTTTTGGCTGGGATGGAGTTAACTTTCCTTTTAGTAGCTGGCAGTGTTGTGTTTTGGCTTTAGTCTGAGAACAATGCTGATAACACACCAATATTTTAGTTGCTGCTAAGTCCCACTTACATTAATTTTTCAGTCTCATGCTCTGCCAGTGAGGAGGGGCACAAGAAGCCAGGAGGGATCAGAGACAGGACACCTGACCCAACCTAGCCAAAGGGGTACTCCACACCACAGCACATCATGC
>JANRGW010021599.1:0-37850 GCA_024733675.1 Psilopsiagon aymara
CACCCCCAAGTCCTTCTCCTCAGGGCTGCTCTGAATCTCTTCTCTGCCCAACCTGGAGCTGTGCCTGGGATTTCTCCGACCCAGGTGTAGAGCCTTGTACTTGGCTTGATTGAACTTCATGAGGTTGGCGTCATCCAACCTCACAACCATGCCAGGGTCCTTCTGGATGGCATTCCTTCCCTCCAGCATATCAACTGAACCACCCAGCTTGGTGTCATCAGCAAACTTGCTGAGGGCTCGCTCAAACCTGCTGTTCATGCCAGCAACAAAGATGTTGAACAAGACTGGTCCCTGAGGGACACCACTCATTACTGGCCTCCATCTGGACATTGAGCCATTGCGCACAACAATTTGCATGCAACCATCCAGCCAATTCTTTATCCACCGACTGGTCTACCTATCAAATTGATGTCTCTCTAATTTAGAGACACGGATGTCATGTGAGACAGTGTCAAATGCTTTGCACAATTCCAGGTACATGGCATCAACTGACTATCCCTGTCTGTCACTTCTGTAGCCCCATCATAGAAGGCCACCAAATTGGTCAGGCAGGATTTCCCCTTAGTGAAGCCGTGCTGGCTGTCACCAAGCACCTTGTTTTTCATGTGCCTTAGCATGCTTTCCAGGAGAATCCACTCCAAGATTTTGCCAGGCACAGAGGTGAGGCTGAGTGCTCTGTAGTTTCCTGGCTCATCCCTTTTCCCCTTCTTGAAATTGGGAGTTATATTACCCCTTTTCCAGCTGTCAAATGCTCATTTCTTGAGCACTGCAATATGAGACTTGTTCTCCTGTTAACCATCTTATGCTGAAGTTGTTCAATTTGATTGCTGAACGCCAAATTATAAAAATCATGCAAAAAATATTCTTCTGTTTGGTGTGAGAATTTTTTTTTTTTACTACATCTCAGCTGTAGTTCAACGTTGATGTAAAAATCAGCATAAAAAGAGCAAGATGGAGGTTAACAGCTCACACAGTTATACCCAGCATTCTTACCATCAAAGCACTAGTAAGTACAGCAGTAATAAGCTTTATGATCAGGAAGATAACTTATCAATATATACGTTGTATTTGCTGGGTTTTCTCATGAAAACTGACTTTTTTCTTCCTGAACACAGCTTTTCCCATGCATAGCTGTAAGGGAAATTCGGTCTTGATGTTTATGATAGAACCAAATGTTTGTGTCAGTACTGCCATAAGTCATATGTAGGATAACAAGCTCCGAAGCAGCTGAGTGTTCCTTGTAGGGGCTTGGTACAGCTTTTCTTTTTTTTTGCTGAACCAGTTAGGCTATTCAGGCACCTTTGTCCTGTTCTATCAGGAGGAAAATGTGGTTGAAAGAGTCAGGCTGCTCTTTGATTTTTGTTGTAAAGTCCTTTTTCAGTGAACACAGAAAAAGTGATTTTCTTGTGCAAAAGTTCAAGCAAGTCTGCATAGTGGGTGTTTTGCTCCTTTTACTTTTGCTAGCCTTTTGTCTCTCTTATACCTATACAAAGATTTAACCATTTATTTCTGGATTGTGTGTTGGTTTTGGTTTTGGTTTTTTCTTGACAGCACTAGGAGACCCCTCAACACATAAAGCTTAACTTCGGTTTACTTTTTTTCATGGTCTTCAGTAGTTGCTTCAAGTACTTGCAGGTGCATGAAATACATGAGCATTTAATTGCTCCTTCCACTCATCTTAGCTTCAAAGAGAAATGTTTAAGTATCATCAGCTTTGGAAAGACTTGAAATTGCCTGCAGATCAGTGACCTGTGAATTCCCAGTCATTCCAACAAGGCATTATTAATTTTGTAATTTAATTTCTCATTATGCAGATATTTTAGCATACGTATTTTTAAGTTGTGGCTTTGGCTTTTTTTTCTGTAACTTTAAAAGCAGATTAAATACTGAGAACAAATAAAGGGTTTGTAAAAGCTCAGATGCAGAGATTTGCAACGTTTCTTCACCATGTATCTCTAAAACTCTTCTGTAGGACTTGCAGACCCTTCAGAAATATCAAGTATGTGTACTGCTCTGTATCTTAGATGCTTGTTTTCCATAGTCCCCCCTGTCATTTGCAGGCCAAGGTTAAAGATCATGGCCAGGGTAGAAGAAAAGACAGTTTTGTACATTTCTGGGTGAGTTATGTTGCTGTCAGGTTTTTTTTTTATATTAGATTTGATCTTTACTAGATTGCACAAAGCTATTACAAGCAAATTGTTGTTTACGGAGAAAAGAATGTATTTCTGAATGATAATCTATATGGACTTCATACTCAAAAGTGATTTTTGAGTGATTGAAATAGAAGTTGTTATTGATTTCTATAAAACTATTGGGAAATTAAGAATGAGGGCTTGTTTTCTTATCGTTTCTATAATGCTGATCTTTAACAGCTCAAAAGACTCCAGCTGTGTAAAAGCACTCTTCTAGTCAGGGTCAGCTTTTAACTTCTCAACATGTAAAACAGTAATTACTTCAAATTTATGACTCTATGAATTTCACAAAGTCTGCAACAGCAATAAAGAGATGGAAATGTTCTTAAAGGCCAAGTTACATTTAATAACTCAAGAAATTTGATGATGTTGCCTTCTTCTGCAGTTTCTTCTTCATTATCAGCTCAGCAGGGTTTGAACAAAGCAGTATTTAATGAGGTGTTCCTTAAGAGTTCCCCTGAGAAAATCTAGCAGGAGATGGTGATGGACACTGAGACTCAAATTCTGTGAACCCCACACCAAAGCTCTAATGTTTAATATTTTTCATTAGTTGCCTCAAGCTGGTAAGAAACATCCAGCACCAAAACGTGGATGGCATATTAATTCCATCTGCTGAATTAGTTAGTGCATCATATGTGTCTTAGAAAGGGCTGGACAGTTGCAGGCACTGCCTGATAAAAGAGGTTTCTATGGGGTCCTGAGCACTTCAGATCATCAACTGTATTACTGTGTCTTTTGAAAGAGCTAAAGGTTTTATGAGCCTAATTCTGTTGGAGTTGTGGTAGTTGAACTCTGCTATAATTTCCCATGCTCTTAAATGTTGTCATACACTGATCAGATGCATTGTTAGCCTGGTATTTTTTAACCCATGGTAAGATATATTATTGCAAACAACACTTTGCTCTCACACTGCATTTCATTCATAGATCTCAAATTAGCTGCATTTTAATCATGGATGTGACAACTCCTTTGTGTGGCACTTGGTCTCTAAAACGCAGTTTCAAATAATTCTGCTTGTTCCTGTGGCAGTTCTTAGACCTGCTAAAGAATTGCCTGGAGATGGTGAACGCTTCAAAAAAGCCATTCATGTTTGATGGCATTCACCATGGCTTAGTATGTAAAGCAGCAGTGGGGATAAATATGGTATGGAAAGGGTCAGATCAAATATGCAAAATGACTGGTAAAATCTGGAAGATATTTATGGTTTATGAATACTTTTTCTCATGTAAAAAGACACATTACTTCTGTACCACTGACAGTGGGAGACTGCAGAATTGTACTACTGTTGGAGATTCTTTACATTGAAAGCCAGCTCTTCTCACTGACACATTAATGAATATTTAACTAACTTACAAAACTTCTTCCATGTCAACCTACTTTTAACAAAGAACCTTGTGATCCTGAGATGTTGCTTATGAGGATTTATAAGATATTTTTTTCTCCATGGTCTTTCTGAAACTGTTTTAGCAGCAGAATTCTTCCATGATGGTAGCCTGGTGCTGAACCCTGCTTATGTGCTTGGTTATAAGCTGACCAAGCTTAGCTTTGGGATCAGGAGGGAGTTTTCCTGTAGGGAAATGGGAAGTGGTAGTTGTTGCTTGAAGTTTTTGTTCCTTGCATTGCTCCTAAGAATTTTCATTGCTCTTGAAGTGAGTGAGATGGTAGCAATGACTTCTGCCCCTCTCCTGCTGTTTTGTTTTGCTATGCCAAAGTTGTGTGTCTGCCTTTGTTAACCCTTATATGAGGTGTTCTCCTGATGCACCTGTATGTTATGCAGAGAGGTCCCAAAATTTCCGAGACTATAATCATTGCTTGGTCCCAGGAGTATTATACCTTGGAAGCTCTTAAAAAAAGAGGACGCCGCATTTTGCTCTTCTTTTGTTGTTGTTCTCACATGTGATTAGACATGCCTCCTGGCATGATGCCATTCTGAAGGATCCCCTCTCTGTCCTACTTTGGCTCATCATTTAGGTACTAGAAGTTAGAGATAATTTTCCCTAGAAGTTCTATATTCTGTGAAGGGAGATGCACACCAGGAACTGTTGCAGGGACACCAGATTGCTTTCTATGGAGGGTTATTTTCTCTTCTGACTATCCAGTCAGCCCTGTGAGATCTCCTAGGCATCTTGCAGCCTGTAAAGTTACTGGGTACAAATCCCTCACTCCTTCATTATCTGTTTCCCAGTGTTTAGTGATTGATTTTGCAGTGCCCTTTTAATGCTGCTGACTTCACATGCAGAACCACAGAACAGCTGTTAGTTAGTAGGTTAATTTTATGACTGGGAAACCAAAAAGTTTATTGTAAGTCAGTGCATGAACGCGTATTTTTAGAATATGAAATAAAAAATAGCTGTTTCTAATAGAAACTGTGGGCACTAATATAGAAAAGAAGAGTGACACATGCCATAGGAAAGGTATTGTTTTCAGCATGTGTAGGTGTATTAGTAGATGTTTTTCCCTTGTCTCAAGTGGCACTAGCTTGCAGCATTACCAGAATTCAATTAGCTGCCTTTTTAACGTGGCTTTTTCTTTTCCCATTAGTGCACTGTCCACCTGTAACTATTCAATATTTAACTTCTAGGTCAAGTATAAAGGTTTATTTTGTTTGTTTGGGGGTTGTTTTGTGTGTGTGTGTGTTTTAATGAGTTTTCTCTTGTAAGGTCGCCACAGCGGTGGTTAGAAACTCATCTCAAATTTTACCTAGTGGAAACTAACAGTTTGGTAGTCTCTAGCAGCTGTTGCACATATAGTCTGCATTTCTGGCTGTACATATCCTAGCAGGTAATTGTTTCTGTCAAGATGCATCACCCTGGGCAGTGACTGATACATTTGCTGGCAGTTTCAGCAGAGAGGTCAGTGATAGAGCAGGTATGCAGCAAGGGCTGTCTGAAGGATACTGGTAAAGGGGTGTCAAGCTTTGCTGAGAAGGGAGCCTGGGGTGTCTACCACCATGGCAGGCAGAGTGCTTCCTCATTATATGGACAGAGCACTTCAGTCTCCAGTTTTGTCAAGCTGTCATCTTTCATCAGCAACAAATCTGCTTGCTAAATAAATGAAAATGGTAATAAAACATTTCTATTAGTCATGACAAATGCTTATCTTACATGAAGTTGAGAAAATAATGACTCGATTTAAATATTTATTAAATCAAGTTATTTTTTGAGCCATCTTTAGGACCTGAAGGTTTTTTATGATATGCTAAAACAATTGTATAATTCACATTATATGTTACACCAGTGGTGCAGTGTGGCTCAGAAGAAATAAAATCTTTCTCACTTTAAGGTTTTTAATTTTAAGGTAGCCTGGCATTGCATGTTAACAACATTTTTGTCCAATTTCTCTGTCTGCTCTCTCTTGTCAATGTCATCCTCTTGCTTGTTTTGCCACCTTTTTAACAACCATGTGATTTTTGCCGTCTTCACCCTCCTTGTCAATATGCCCAGCAGTCCCATTTGGGTTTATGGAGTTAGTGTGCTAAGCAATATTCATATGTTTATGTAAATGCGTTCCCTATTCTAAAGAACCTTAATGCATTTCTAGTTTGACAGCTTCTAAGTCTTCCAGCATCCTGCCTTACAGCACTGAATTGTTTTACTGTAGTCTAATCTGCTTGTTATGCCAGCTGGTTTTGTTGATCTGTAATGTATTCATTTATGCAATAGGTTCTACTCTAGCAAAGCACCTAACTGTGCAGGTAGATTTGGTGAAAGAATGTGATTATCTCAAAACTAAGTACCTGCCTTAGCGCTTTACTGGATTGGAGGCTTAGGAAAGAGAGGATAAGATTGGTCTAATTATGTTGAATGTGGTTTAGAGCTGCTTTATCATAATAACCTTATCATCAGACCAACTTCTGCTTATGGATACTCAGTGTGAAAGATTTCTTGCAGCTTACCAGGCTCTTTTTTTTACTTCAGAGTTTTCTAGATGTCTCTTCTGGCTTTTCTGAAATGTAATCTTAAGCATGGTTTGCACAGGAAAAGGTATCTCTGCCTTTTAGGAAGTAACTTCTGGGAAGCCGCGTCTTAAAATACAGGATGTAGAAGGCAGTGAAAAGCTGATGTTACCAGTTCATTTGATTTTCATGCATGTTAGGAGGGCAAATTATTTAATACAATTCCAGACTGCAGTAGCCAGCAGAATAAAAGTGACAGTGAGACCAGATCAGCAATAAAAAGAGGAATAAAAATAAATGAATGGCACAAGGGTTAAATTCTGCTCTGCTATTAATTTGGGCTAAGCCAGTATTAGAACTGGGGGGGGGAGGGGAGGGAAAGGGGAGAAATAAAGGACTTAAACCACTGAAAATGAAATCCGAAGAAAAGATGTGCAAGTATTTTTCCAATTCTAGCTCTTATCTGCTGGTGTTTGTCTTTTTCCATTCCTCAGATCTGTGTGTTCTCACTCCCACAGGTGCTAGGGGGATTTTCGGGATTTAGTTTAATTCATGGTCGCTGTAAAACATTACATGAATTGCCACTCCTGCTTTCCCAACTCAGAATTTAACTGGGTTGTGTTTTTGCTTTTCCTGCTGCTGCATAGCCAGGGCATGAGGCACTGCTGAGACCAGAAAGCAATGCACAACACCAGGTGTTTTCAAAGAAAGGGACATTTGTTGAGTTGTTTGCACACCCTTCCTCTTCTGCAGTGGTTAGCTCAGAGGTGTTGTCATTTCTGAAGCCGTAACAAGCTCCTTGTGGAATTCACACTGTGCAGTTTCCTGCATGTTATTTTTCAGAGGCCAGGCTATACTATGGTTCTCTTTTCCCCTTGTTTCTCCCTCTATGAGCTTTTGGCATCTTTATCAAGGATGGCACTTCAGCAAATGCTTAACTTGATTGCGCTGCCTAGACTTGAAGATAGAAAAGAGCTTAGGTGCTCTTGAAAAGTATGAACTGAGGCAGATGTTTAGTACTTTCTAAGATGCAAACCAAATAAGTGTTCTCTTAGAAAGATTATTCATAATTGTTTTTTACTATATATATCATGACAGGGAGAAGAAGGAAATAGCTGCATAGCAGTAGAGTTGTAACAGCTTCTCATGCTTATGGTTACTTGTCATGATTATGTTTTCAACTGAATGCAGCCTATGGATAGGGAATTGCTGAGTTCCAGGCTTGTGCCTTCCTTCTTTTTAATGGGCACAGGGCAGATAGGAGTGAGTGGTGAACAGCTCCCAGCTCTGTGCAGAGCTCTGTTCTGCCTTGCTGTGAGCCTTTGCTCACTTTGCCTCTCTTTGTCTGTTTCTCCTTCTCTGTTTAAATTGCAAAGGCTACAAAGGTGGGGGCTGGCTCCTGCCCTCCTGAGGCACCTGCTGACCACTGACATGTCAAATTGTTTTTGTAATACCAAGAATTATTAAGAAATTTCTTTTTTGTCACTTAATCGTCTGCAGCTTGGGACTTTCACTGCATTTGAGGCTAACAGACTATTCCACCATCAATATGAAAAGTCTCAGAGGTCTGAGGATACTTTCGAGTTCTTGGTCCTTGTCATTAATATCTTCAGTGATGGCTCAGGTGCTTGGGATTCAGGCCCATCCTATGGACACTGCTAAAACATCCCTAAAGTCTCTCAAGGGGAAAATTGAGATACAAGCATGCAGTTCCAGGGCAGTGTTGGCAATGCTGGCCTGACCATACAGCTTTAATACAACATGGGCAGTCTTCTGCCTTTCTAATGTGTATCAGTGCAGGCTTTGCATTGATTTTGGTAGTATACGAAAATGCAAGTGGACTGAGTCACTGGTCCTAACTTGCAGATACTGTGAGCTGTGTTCTCAGCTGTGAGGCTATATGCATAATACTTTCTGCCTGACATTAGTTTTCTATTTGTCTTTTGCAGCACTTTTACAGGCAGTCATAGCTGGTGATCTACTGAAGGTAAGTACAGAGCACTGAGTGTCCCCTTTTTCACAGCTTTTTGCAGGTCTGATATACTGTAAATTTTATTGCACCTCTGCTCTAAACATAAATAGACTGCTGTAAGGACTGCTGGCAAGTGCCATTTTACAGCCTTTCCAGGAAGCCCTGAATATTATGGGAACACATCAGTCAGGTGAGGTGTGAAATACAAGTGAATAGGATCTGGTGTTAGACAGCACCTTTCAGCCCAGGATTCATAGAGCACTGCACAGGGCAATGTGTCAGTTAAAACAGGGAAATTACTATATTGGCAAATGCAGTACTGAACAGCAAGCTAGTTCTGACACAGCCTTACACAGTCAAGGATATTTTATGGTGTTGATGTTGCTGGCCAAGCCCCTAGAGTTGCTGGAGACTCCTTAACTTGTACCAAGACAATTGCTAGACCAGCTAGAGAAAACCTCAGCTTGCTGTTTTATCATCTGATGGATGTCTCAAAATGTGTAGTGTCTTAGTATTGTCTGCTATTGGGAGTAAAAGGTACCTGTGCAAAAATATTTTGTGCCCAAAGTCTGAAGTTCCATTTCGGACAGTTATTCAGGCTGTGTGTTTCAGAAGCCAAGTCAGGATTTGAAAACATGCCCTCGAATTTGGATCGGAACTGTGATTAATGATTGCAATTTTATCTGTGAGAAGCAAGCTTGGAGCCATTTGTAAAAATGACAGTACTGTTAGGCCAACTCTTTGCCTGCAGGTGCCCCTTCTGTACCTCTGACACTGCACTTGTGTCTGCAGCATCTCTGGAGCAGTCCTTCAACCAGAAGTCATAAAAATATTGTCCCCTTTCTGCTGCTTAAAAACTTTTTGCCCAAGTTTGCTTTGACAGGGAAACTTCTTGCTTTCTTCAGATGTACTGCATTGCAAATTATGTCCCCTCTATTGCAATCCTCTCTCTCTTCTCTGCAGTGATCTGCATTGCATTTTTCCTTCTCCCCTGATTTTGCAGCATTTCTGAGACAGGGCAGCTTGCTGTTTCCTGCCTGTTCATACCCAGCACAGTGCTTCTCACTCTGACAGCCCTAGGTAGGGGGCAGAAAGTGAGAAGGGTGATGTGGGGCACATGAACCCCACCTCCTTGCAGTGTTCTGGTTTAGTCAGAAAGTGTTTGTCTTCTGTGCTGAGGAAAAAAAGGGATTTTTAGTAGAGAAGCCAGAATTTTCTATCAAATACATATAGTCTAAAATATCTCAACAGCATCACCAGAAGTGGTTTGCAAGTACTGCTAGAAAGCAATAATTCATTGACAGTAGAGTTGAAATGTCTCATTGTTTAGAAAATGCTAAGTGCTTTTCTTAACTCATATAATAGTTATTACTTCTAGTTTCAGATTTTTTTTCATTGGGACCTAGAAGCTGGCTTTCTATCTCATTTCATTCCATTTTTGTACTGACCTGCTATGAAAATTAGTAAATAACTTGTCCATAAATTTGTTTTTCTGGTCCTCACATATTATCTTTCTGTGTGTCTTCTGTTTCCAGTTCATAGAATGCTGTAAAAAAGGAGCCAATTTGTTGATCCAAGGTCCTGATCGCTGCTCCTTGTTGCACCATGCTGCCAAAACAGGGCACGGTGAGATTGTGAAATACATCCTGGAACATGGTGAGTCACAGTGGGCAAATCCACAGAGTGCTGTACTTCAGCCAGGTGTCAGTCAGGTAAAACTTCCGTGCTGCTGGAAGTGCCCTCAGTCATCTGCGGTTATCCTCAGCAAAATGTCCACCTGCAGCACGTGTGAGCAGGAGGCTAGGAATGTGGCATAAGTGGCAGTGATGGCTCCAAATAAAGGGAAAGTCTGGAAATGAAACTAAAGATGGCTTTTGAGTAGGGTGGGTATTTTCACAGTTGCATCAGTTGAGGTGCTGTAAAGAAACAGTATGATGCCTTAGGTAGACTCTCTACCACAGGAATCCTCTCAATGAATTTGGTTTTCAATTAGAGCATATAATTTAGAAAGCACCTAATCTTCATTAAAACATTTACATCAATGGAAAGGCCATCCAGCCATTAGTATGTTATTTCAGTATTTAGTAACATGCTAGTTAGGAATCTGTGCATTTATTTGTAGACTAGATTCGCCTAGCTTTCCTTCCAACCCTTCATTATGCTGTTTCTGTTAGATTCAGTAACAAAGTTATCCCTGTTAGACTTGATAATAAAGATCCTTTGTCTGCATTCCATATGTATATTTATATGTATACTTATATTTATACTTGCATTTATTTATATTTTTATATATAGACTGTGATCATGTTATTTCCTTTTTTCCCCTTTTGATTCTTTTTACCTTTGTCAGTAATAGCATTGCAGGCAACCTTATACAGGCTATGCAGCAATCTGTGTGTGTACATACATTTGAGACAGTCACATTAGGAGTTTCTGCCTGTTGAACTACCTTGTTCACTGGTTGCTCAAGAGTGTCACAGTAATACTGTTGCTGAAGTCCCATTCATCAGCTTCTGCACTGTAGGAAATATTTTCTAATCTTTTAAACATTCTTGTAACTTTTCTCTGATCCTTCTTCAAAAGATCAATAGCTATTTTGACTCCTAGATGCCAAAATCAGCTATGTTATTTCAGCAGCAGTGTTAGCACTAAATGCAGAGACTGCCTCTGGCAACTGGAATAAATGTTAGCTAATGCTTGAACATTACTGCAGAAATTGTACAAGGAGAAGAAATAAGCACAATTCACAGGAAAAGAAGCAGCAATATCCATCTGTTAGTACTTGTGTTAATTGGGTGGGATTTAGCTTGAGCTTGACTCCTAAATTTGTGTGTCAAGCAATATGTTTACATACTGGTGCCAGATAACCTGTGGGTCTGAGTTCCTGTACTGTCAACAGAGATCTATGACTGAGTTCATTTGCACATGTATGACAGAAGCACTAGAGGAGACCTGTCCTTTTTCAGTGGCAGATGGAAATGAGGAGGGCATCTTTAATATCAACAGGCTTCTAGCATGATTATCTCAAGGGAGACCCTATTCAAGGTAGTTATTTTAGCTCAACAAAAGATTCAGCTGACAGTTACCCATGCACTTTGTTCATTTGCTTAAACATAATTATTTAATGTCATTTCCCTTGGATACCCAGGACATCCGCATGGGTCTACAAGGTAACATACAAGGCATGTAGGAGACCCATGCTAGACTGGCAGCTGAGGCCAAGTAAACATCCCTCTCATTCCAAATGCATCCCAAGGCTTGTCTGTAGGCAAATCAAATGGCAGAAAATGTCTTTGTGTGGGTGTCCTGGGTTCAGCTGCAACAGTTATTTCTCTCCTTTCTAGCTTCCCAGCCTTTTCTAGCTGCTGCAGTGCTGTGGTTTTGACTTAGCCTGAGAACAGTGCTGAAAACACAGCAATGTTTTCAGTTGTTAAGTAATGTTTACTCTGATCAAGGCCTTTTCAGTTTCATGCCCTGCCAGTGAGGAGGGGCACAGGAAGCTGGGAGGAAGCAGACAGGACACCTGACCCAAACTAGCCAAAGGGGTATTCCATACCACGCCACGTCATGCCCAGTACGTAAACTGGGGCTAGTCACCTGTAAGGGCAGATAGCTGCTCAGATTGTGCTGAGTGTTGGTTGGCAGATGGTGAGCAATTGTATTGTGCATCACTTGTGTTTATCGGGGTTTTTTCCCTTTCCCTTTTAGTTTTATATTCTCTCCCCTTGTTATTTCCATTACTATTATTATTATACCATAGTTACTGGACTGTTCTTATCTCAACCCATGGGATTTACATTCTTTTGATTCTCCTCCCCATCCCACCTGGAGGTGGGGAGAATGAGAGAGAGTGAGCGAGCTGCTGCTTGGTTCTGCTTTACCAGGTGGGCTTAAACCATGACAGTGGGCAACTGAACTGTGCCACAAATACCAGAGTGAGTGAGGGTAAATTGCTCTTTTATGTATAGATACCTACATATAGGTAGCTAAGTTGGCCTTGTATCCAAATATTGGCCAATTTTCTTACCAGCTGTAACAAGCCTTACCAGTGCTAACTCTAAGTCCAATTTAACTTCTGTGGATTGTGTCATTAGTCACCGTGATTATACGTGCCTCTGAATTTTGTAGACAGACATAATTTCACTTTAATTTTCTTACTGCCTCTAGTCTCTTCTCACGCTGCACATGACCTGTGCCAATTCATTGTCCTGGCTGCTTCTCCAGGATTTTTCTTTGATGCATATACCTTAACTTAGTCAGTCTGATCCAGTCACCATTTCTTTAGTGAAGGTTTAAGATGTGACCAATTAATCTGGTAAGGACGTGAGCAGGCAGTCTATGGGAATTTTTGAAGTGAATAGAGAAATGTGAGGGATTATGGACTGTTAGACGAAGACAAATCAGCAGGTTGAGCAAATGTCAGCTCAGTTCCTCTCTCTCCCCTTTATCCCTAAGAATGGCAGGAAGCTTTTGCAGCTTTCCAGACATATGTCCTCTAGGCTTCTCCAAATGCATTGTTTGTTTAACATTCTATGGGGAGTGCATGGGACAATGCTTTAATAGAGGCCTCTGCTCTTCTCCCACCAGGCAATTAATGAAATTCATTTCTATCCTGGGCACTTCTTAGTCACAAACCAGCTCTCTTGCTGAATCATCATCATCATAATGCTCTTGGTTTTTGGTTTGTTTTTTTTTTTTTTTAGTTGTGTCTCTGGTATCTGGCATCTTCTCAACATTAATTACTGTATTAAACCCAATGCTACTAACATCTGAGACTTTACCTGTATCTAACTTCTCATTTCTGATATCCACCCTTGATAAAAATGAGGCTTACTCTTGTTCTGGCGGTTACCTCTGCTCAGCTACACTTTCTCTGTAGTTTGTCTGCTTCCCATACATATCTGGAGAGAGTTAGTAGGAGTTTCAGTTTAAAATACCCCCCAGCATACAATACAGATAACCTTTCATTAATGACACAAAGAAAATCTTTCAAAAATCTTTAGAAAATACCAGCAACAACAAAGTTGCACAGGAGAAAAATCACCTCATCAGGAATTTTAACTGCCTAGTTTGAAAATAGCAAAGTCAAACATGATACAGGAATGCTGTCCAAAACACTGGGATTATGAAGGAGGGAAAATGCTGTAGTTGTGCTGAAGCTCTATACAGTGGATGGTTTTATGCTTTCTGAAAACATGCAGGATATGTTTATATGAGAGCTTGTCCTGTGATCTTGATGAGAATGATTTCAGATGTTGAAGGGAGGAAAATAACCCTTCTTAAATTAGAAAAAGCAGAGGTGAGTCATACAAGGAGATTGCTGTGCAGTATCGTCAGATACTTAGCAGTGGACTATCTCAAGCCTGGAATAGCAGCTGAAGCACTAATGTAGTAGGTGTCAGGACAACAGCTGCTTACTGCTGCAGGAACAGTTGTGTTGGCTGCTGTTCCTGCGAAGCAGTTCCTCTCTATTCCCTGTGCAGGAAGGGTAGATACACAGACCTATCTGTTGTTCAAGACTGCCTTACTAAATTAGGGGTCTTTTGCTTGTAGTAGGAAGGTGACCTTTTAAGATCTGTCTGTAGCTGGGCTAAGAAACGCAGCTAGAAACTAAGGGCCATTCTCAGTAGATATCAGAACCACATCTGTTTATTGCTGCAGCCAGCAAGTGTCTCATACCATAATGTGTACACGTTAGGGAAGAGTTAACTGTTAACTTGCTTAACACAAATAGAAGGAGGGAAGGTTTAAGAAGCTCCATTTGAAAAAGGACCTCCTAAATCATCACTGTATTTCAAATCAAAGTTGGCTTTGAGTCTTTATGTGACACTTGTAAACTACTTATTATTTATACCCATTGTACAAGACATTCTGTTTGCCTCCTCCTCTTCTCTAGGGGCTCAAAGGGCAAACAAGAATTCAGTATTTCATCTAGGGTATTTTAATTTTTAACAGAAGAGAAGAAAGTTGTTTGCAGTTGCTTTAGGAGTTTGTGGTGGGAACTTCTGATAGAATAGTCAGTAAAGTATCCTGTACTGAACATTTCAAACCTCAACGTTCTTGCTCCATTAGATAACATCCTCTGATAAGAAAGTCTTTTGTTAATCTCAGCGCTATAAAGTCAACAGTGAAGAGCTGGCAGTGAGTTTGGATTTGAATCCTGACCAGATTCATAAGTTTCAAAGAAAACTTTTGCAAAGCAGACTTTGCCATGACAGAGACATACATCACGGACAAAATGCGAACAGTCATCAGAAAGACTGAAGAAGAGTGTATTTGCCTGACTTTTGTTAGTATGTCTAGATTTGCAGAATGATTTAAGGTTTGTGAGGGTCCTAAGGAGAAAACAGCTTAATTTTCCTGTAAGGTGCAAGGTATAAACCAGTCTATTTCAGTTTGCGAGTTTAACAAGTTTAGGTCAACGTGGCGGAGAGAGAGTTGGGATAGAATGCATTCTCCCATAACCTGACTACCATCTATTTTACATTGGGAATTCTGAGTTAAGGGGGTCTAACAGTGCTAACCAGACATTGTTAATCTTCACATTGGCTAAAAATGAGGAGTGTGGAGTGAGGGAAAGGCTTGAAATAGTTTTGACTTTGCAGAATACTGTTATTTTAAAAACACTGCCTCTTTGAAGATAAGGAGACGAATTCAGTTGTGTCCCCCAGATAACAACCTCAATCAAGTTATTAAGCAAAGAGTGTTTTGACAGATATGAAATGCTGATAATATCCAACATCACTGCTTTAAACTGAATACCCTTCTTTCCTACTTCTATGAAGGACTGAGAAGACAAGGGCCTGGCAGGGGTTAATAGCTGTGGGTCTCCTGTGGCAGTGTGCTGTTGTCCTGGAGGCCTTTTGGACTGCATGGTGCTGTATATTTTGGAAATGCCTCTGAAATATGGTCATTTAGTCTCTCTTTTATGTTGTAGTGAGCTCAGCTAAAGGGCAGCTGCTTTCGAACGTGTCCTTTCCTTCCCTCCTCCCATCCCCAGCCCAGGCTGCTTTGCCTCCTGAGAAAACGGAGAAGGGCTTTGGTGGAGTGAAAGGGGCCAGAAGGAGAGAAGGAAAAAAAGTTAATAATTCTACACAGACAGTCTATCAGAGATGTTAAGGAAAGAGTGTGATCTCAGCTGGGCTTCCCCTCAGTGCGTCATGCTTTTCAGCTCCTTTCATGTGAACTTCTCCCCCCGTCCTCATCCTGCCATTCTTTAGCCCCCCAGACTCACTCTCTCTTTCTCTCTCTCTATTTTTCCTCCCTCCACCTCTCCACACATTTCTATCTTTTGTTTTTATTTCCCCCCCTGCTGTTTTCCTTGATAGAAATCTCACTCATGCATTTCCCTTCCGGATTTCTATTGGGTTATTTTGTCCTCTCTCTGCTCGTTGGTCCCCTTTTCTTTCTCTGCCTCTTGTCCCAGAGTAAAACAGTCGCCTCCCCGCTGGGTCAGGATGACAGTGCCGTTAGCTTTCCCAGTGCCAGCCCTTCCCACATCTGTGCAGCTTTTGTCCCAGGGCAGAGGGGGATTTGGAATGGTCGGTTGGCAGCGCCAGGGAGACTGATGTAAAAATGAGGTCCAAAAAAGAGGGGAAAGGGAATTAGGAGGCGGGCGTGAGATGGTTTAAGAGAAGCACAAGTGAAAATGAAATAAAGAAGTAAAGGGCACAGCTCAGGCTGTGAGTGGGTTGGGGCATTCCAGCTCCATGGCTAGGCCAGAAAGAATGAAACAAATGAGTCGTAGTACCATGTTGTGCTGTTAATCGATTAACCCCAATATGTGTCCCTTATATATGACTGGGTTGGAGTTGAGGCACTCCCATGAAATGTCTTATTTGGGGCAGTAGCCAGGAGAGCACTCTTCGCACACTGGTGGGATGTACCTGGCACCTCCTCAGGTCTATACACAGGCTGCCTGCTCAGTCCTCAGCTTCTCTGTCCTAGCCTTGCTATCTCTTCCTGCTCTAGACTAGTTTTCCTTTATCCTTGTCTTTCTATCTCTCCAGAACTGCTCTGCCCAGTCTTCTCTTCCCTTTTGGGTCATACTCTTCTGACTTCTTTCCATTCTTCCTCCAAATGTTTGCACATCTTTTTCCAATTAGCAGGGCAAATACGTCTATGCCCAATGCAGCCAGAATGCCCTGTTCCTCCTTTGCACCACAGCCTTCCATATCCCATCCATTAATGGAATTAATAGTTTACTTGGCAGTACCTTTTCTGAAACACTGCTGGTCATTCTTGATTACCTATTAGTGGAATGTGGCATTGCAGCAAGCCATGGGGAATTGCCTCTGGTTTTGAGAGAACATGGATTTCACCTGTGAGATGTAGAGCAGTCTTTTTTTAATCTGTTTTTTGTTTTGGTTTTGCTTTTTTCCTTTTCAGTTGCACAGGCATTATCTTTTCTTCCATCCCAACAACGGGACCTGCTTACCTCCCTGGATACTTCTTCATGCTTACAGGAACATGAGTGATTCTTTTTGATAGGGAGGACTGAACACAACTGTGGAGATGAGGATGTGTGGCAGTAGAGTCAGGGTGTTGGGCATTAAAAATTGAGAATGGCTAAATAGTTTGGCAAACTGCCATGATAGCTATGCAATGTCCTGTGCACAGAGGCCTAAGTATGCTACTTTTTTGACCAACTCTTTCTCATAATGACAGAAGATGAAGCAAAGGAGCTACTTGCAGCTTCAGGAGGCAAGGCAGCCAGCTGGCCCCAGTGACCCTGAGCATGTGTGCTGTAAAAGCAGTGAGGGGGAGACAGGCTACTCTGATCCATTTTGACACAGACTCAGAGTGAAAGGAGTGTAGGGAGACTGTGTGTAGGCCTTTGTAAGAAAATAGTGTGAAATTCCTCAGTTGCAGGTGAGATTTGCTGTAAGCTCTTGAGAGCTCTTGAATTTCAAAGTCAGAGCATGCTGAAGGGAAATATTCATGCGTAGGAAAGAAAATTCATGTAAAGTTTCCCTGTTCCCTTTGCTAACTGCTCCATACCAACTGGCACTATGCTCCAGAGGAGTGGAGAGAAGAATAATACAACAGACTGCAAAGGGAAAAATTTTTCTTGGTTCAAATGCTATCCAGATTGTAGCATTTCCATATCACTGTAATTCAGTGATGGAATTTGCTGCTATAAACATCTGCCTGTAGTGAATATCAAGGACAAAAGAACATTAGCATAAATACATCGTTTGGTCCCACTTAACAAAAATCTTTTCTGTTTTTCTTAATCGTACTTTCCTGATCATTGCTAACCAGCAGAGTACAGGATTTGCATATCAATATAAAGACTGCTGGGAATATTCCACCCTGATCTACATTCTGTATAACGCTATTAAATGGCGTAACACAGGGTTGTCATTCAGGACAGAATCTGGCTAATTTTAACTTCCTAATGACATTTTCCCCCTAGTACTAACAATAGATTTTAACTTGCAATATATCAGGGTTTCCAGTATATCAGCTTTTTCAATGCCCTTTACTTATGTGAACCACTTAATTGAGCAAGGTGAAGTGTAAGAAAATAAACTCCATGAATATTCATTTCCAGCATAATTTGGAGGCTGCTAGTCCCTGATGCTGACACTCCAGCAGTGACTGTGCATTCACAATTTTGTTAGTGCAAGGGCTCGTCCAAGCAAATATTACCTTGAAGTTTGGCATATTTGTGCAAATTGTGCTTTAGTTGGCTTCTTGTTCATGTTTTCACCAGGAATCTTCTTATGGTAGTTGTACTGTTCTCATCATACAGACAAGCGCTATATGACATACCTGACTGTCTTTTGCAGGTCCATCTGAATTACTGGACATGATAGACAGTGAAACGTAAGTACAACTTACCCCTCCCTTCACATTATGTGTATTAGCTTAGCAGACTTCTCTTGTTTTTCACATGCAAACTTTAAAATAAAAAAGCTTGTAAAATGGTACAGCTTTTCAAAAACAAGCAAGAAAATTAAAGTCTCTCTTAACCCAAACAACTACCTCATATGTGGCTTTCTGGCCTGAACCTAATGTTTCTTGAATTCTGTAAAGAACTTCCCCTCTATTGCTTCCCAGGCCTTATTAATCTTTCCAGAGGAATGCAAGTACTGCATTTTGCTTTGATGTTTCTGGCATCCAGTTACTGAAGAGCCAGCTTGAAGGGTAAATTCCATAAGTCAGGAAATTACTTTTCTTGCTCTACACCTTTTCTTCCATCCCTTCATGATTCATCCAGGGTGCTGTGCCTTAGCTGTCCCTAGTGGCAACAAGCTGTGCAGTTGTGATTTCTCTCAAGTAGTTATAACCTGAATCACCTCTGATATTATTTAAAAAAAGCCAAACAACCCAAAGACAATATACTTTCGATTCCAAACTTCTCTGTCTTATTGTATAATCAAGGTGTCACAAAGAGTATGTAAAGGAAGCATGAATCATCCTGGGAAGTGTATGAAATGTATGGGAAGCAAAAGTGGCCTTTGTCATAGTGGGTAAAACTACCATTCCTCATTCCTCAGTGCCCTCCTCTGCTAGTGGAGAGCACCAGAAAGGTTCTGCACGAGATGAATGTGTGCAGTCCAGGAGTGATGGAGTCTGGATGAACAAACTGTTTCTCTTCATCCAGTAGCATAGCACAGCCTCTGAAATAAAGAGCAAGTGAACACAGCTATAAGGGATTTCCTTTACAAAAGTCCTTTTACTGCTAACACTTGAAAAGGGAAGGTTCAAGCTGTAACTGGCAGTATGAATTGGTCTTTTGATCCCCAGGGGAAAATCAGACAGTATTCCATTCTGAATCTAGTTCTCATGCAGCAGAGGCAGATTCATTACAAGGTTGCCTGTTAATATTTCAACTTGCCCTGTTGTAGACTGAATCTGAAGCTCCTTTATGCACTCCCACTTTCTGGGAGGGTAGGTAGGTAGCTGTAAGATTTGACCTACCACAGATATTTCTTCTCATTTGTTATTTTGGAGGTTATATAATGGCCCTACTTGTTGGATGTTATTATTAAGGACACATTTTCAACCCAGTCAAAGCATCCCTTGCCTCTGTTACTAGGAGAATCTAGATATGTTTCTTTAACCTTTGTACTACAGTTACTCTCAGAATCCCATTACTCATATCACAGTCTGAATGAGGAGATTTGCAATAAATCTGTTCCCACAGATTTCTCGGTTGAAAACCCTGTGTTCAAGCTTCCGCAGTAGCTCAGCGGTCCAAAGATAGAAAACAAAACCACAGGTCTTGCTCTTGTACATCCAAGAGCAGGATTATCAGAACCAGGCCAGCAAGTACACCAGTCATGCCTTTCACGGGCAGGAATTTTTTAGGATGCATCTAAGAATAAGGCTGAGAAAATTGAAGGAATTGAAGAAATTGCAGGAAGAAGCAAACACTGGTGCTGTTTGCCTGCTGTGAAATAAGAAGGTGGCTACTTTGCCTTTGCAGCAGTTAGCAAAGCTGGTAGTTGGATGGGACATTCAACCCTTTGAATGCATAAAACCAGTGCATGTTTCTTTCCCACCCCTCAGAAGTTCTTTGTCTGATATTTGTGCGTTTCAGGCTTTCCTACTGAGTCAAAGGATGCAAATACTAAGGGAGAGCATGCACAAGTCTACCTCTGCCAAAATGGGGAACCTTGCAGAAATACAGCATACTTCTCTGTCTGTCCTCTGCACCTTATACTTCATAAATATAAAATGATGTGATTTGTCTCACTGCTGGTTTCTGTACTTTGGTTTAGGGGTGAGACAGCATTACATAAGGCAGCCTTCCAGCGCCATCGTGCCATTTGCCAGCTTCTGGTGGATGCAGGAGCCTCACTGAGAAAGACGGACTCCAAGGTAATCCAGCCCTGTTAACCAGTTATAAAATACTGCAGCCAAGCAGGACTGATCAGCATCCGTCCCTGCTGTTTGCATGATTGAGGCCCCCTCATGTGTGCCAAAAGCAGCTGTCTTTTTTATTTAGAAAACTCTATTAACTTAAGCAAGTAAAAGAGACTTCAGAACCCATCTCATGGGTCATCTTCACCATAGTTAGAGCCTGGCCTCAAACTCCATGGTGCATTGGGTGTGAATGAGGCATCTCTATGGCACAGAATCCTTCTCCTCCTGTGTGGTCACAAGAGAGGCCTGTGGGCAAAGACCACCTGGGGGAGTCTTGGTTTGTGATTGCATAGTGTCTGTGAGGCTTCATTATTGTGGCTGACTTGCATTGTGAGGATGGCTAATCATTTTCTTTTGCCCTTGCTTGCCCCTATGCTCACTGATGTGACACAACCTGCTCTTGGTGTATGCTTGGCTGAGACTGAAGTCTGGGCAAAATTAAATCCTAGGAATATTTACTTAGGAACATGGTCCGGAAGCTGCCCCTCTGGCATTTCTGAACATAAGCATTCTGTGGTCATAACTGAGAGGTGGTTGTATCCCTAGGTTCCGGAGTCAGAAGCACCTTTGCTATAACAAGACAAAACCAAATCCTACCATGTTATATGTATGGGATCACCTTTGAGGGGGACAGAGATCACCTCTTCTTCAGATGAAAGCACTCTACATGGCAAAAAATAATTTTTGCGACAGCTGAAATCCAGACAAGTGGCTTCTGATTTGTTAATCTTCATCTGCCCAGAAATCCAAGGAGCAGAGTGTGTTTATTACCTTTGTTACATTAATGTGTTTCCAATATTTTTTCATAGCTCAGGATCAAGACTCATGGTTCAATTTAGCAGCATTTGTAAGGTAGCTCAGATAACAGGGTAGTAAATTGATGCACTGAAAATTGATCTGTACTTGAGGTAGAATGAGACGTGTTGAACTCATCTCAAAAGTTGGGCATCTCTCTCCACACATCCTTAGCAAAGTGTGGGGTTCTGAAGTGCACTTTTCAAGTGTTAGCTTCAGTGCTGTGAGTCACACTCATTAACATAGGCATCGTAGCCATAGAATGAAAAGTCAGTTCCAGCATGTGAGTCCTTCTGTGTGATGTATCAAATAGCATGTGCTTGCAGAACTGCATGATTTGGTCTGAACCACAAAAGGACTTTGAAAATCTTTAGAATCTCATTACTCCGGTAGAAAACCTTGGCTTAACACCAATCTATACAACAAATAAGTAAAATATCTAAATTTGCTTCTTTCCTTCCTGTAGTAATTTCTCTGAGTCATGCTTTCGTCTGTTCTAAATATGTTAGTACAAGACTTTCTCTTTGTGTTTCTTTATTATAGGGCAAGACCCCTCGTGACAGGGCTCAGCAAGCTGGTGACCCAGATCTGGCTTCCTATCTGGAGAGTCGACAAAACTACCAAATGGTTTCCCATGAGGATCTGGAGACAGCAGTCTGATGTCTGAAAACGTCAGAGGATCCTTGGAAATCGCAAAGTGCACCTGAGGCACTCAGGCATCCTGTGAGGAAGAAGCTGATGGAATCAACATGTCTCTCACTCTTGTGGAAAATACCTGAGGACATGCCACCAGTTTCTAAGGGCTACTGAGTCTTGCCACGGAACGGTTAGGTTCTATAAGTTAGCCCATGATGGATAAGGAGGGATACTCAAAGGTCTGTGGAATCCATGGGCCACGGAAACTTACCTTTATTGCTTCCAGCAAGTAGCATGAACTTCTCCCATGTTCATCTGTACAATTTATTTAAAAAAGAAAAAAAAAAAGGAAAGAGGAAAACGGGTGAGGGGGAACCAAACTAACTGGGACATTAAGACACCCAACTAAGTTTCCTGCATTCCTTCCTTTCTCTCATTCTCCTCACTTCTCATCAGTTAAATAGTACCTGTTATCTCTGTTAAGTCTTCACAAATAGTCAGGCAGTAGCAAAAAAATTGAGGAGCTCTGGATGCCCTTAGGAAAGACCCAGTGTTTTTACTGGCTGCATTCCCTCCCTCGCTGTCCTCTCAGAAATTGTGTCCTCAGTGCTCAATCACCAGGGAGCTTTTTCACTTTTAGAGAGGGCTCTGTCTATTGCCTTCTCTCCCAGGGTGTGGGACACAGGTTTAAAGCAGTAACAAAACCTAATCTCCTTGTTGCTGTGTACACAGTTACGGTATCCTCGTGAGGCAGTCATTTGCATGGAAATTAATTATATGGGATATACCATGTTGTATGACAAAGCAGAGAGTTACCAGTAAATTTTCTCATGCCACTATTTTGCATATAATGACAGACCTAGTTCAGCTTTGGTTTCAAGCCTGCCTAAAAGTTGATAGATATTTTTTAATTTTGAAAATATGAGTTTTACACTGGGATAGATCCACCAGTGCAAGGCGGAGGGGATTGTGATGGACTGACTCATGGTCCCAGTCTGTTTTGCATTACAGCCGGAGGCAGGAAGGAGACCTCGAACATCAGCGGTCAGCCTAGGCTTGCTGCTGTCAACAAACAAATAAGCACCACCCAGTCACGTTTGGAATAGGAAAATCTTCAAATCTTTGTCTGAACCTGTAAACTGTCTGATTCCCCAGAAGAACAAGGTTTCAGAGAGACTATCCCACTGAAGAAGGACAAGCAGCAGATTTTTGCCTTGTTACTCACTATAGGCTTGGAAACATAAAGTTGCTTAGCCACTGTAAAGGTGAACCATGTCTTCTGTATTCATCTGTTCTCTGTCTTACCTCAAAGATTATAACCATGAAAGAAGAGAAAGCAAATATACATGCACACAGGCATACGCAAAATGTTCTCCTTCAGGTTTTCAATCTCTACAGACAACTCAACTGCCAGAAGTAACAGAGCTTCCACTTACACTTTGTCTGACCAGTTCCCATGAAGACACTCATGGCACTCTTTTGGCATAGTTCTTGCAATAGTTCTTTGAATTTTACTTTGTTGCTTGTTTTGAAAGATACACTGGTGTTTGCTTTCATGCGCCTTGCTAGGTGTAGGTATCTGGTAGGTGGTGATCATCAGGATTACATGCAGTTTGGAAACCATGAAAATAACTCAGGTCATTATTCAGATAAGTTTTTCTTCCTTGGTAGAAGTGGAAATGAAATGAATGTGATCCTTTTTTTTTTTTTTTCGAACAAGAGTGATTGTTGTGGCAGAGAAGAAGGAGCTAAAAATAGGGGTTTAAATTTATTTCAGTTTTCAAAAGTTAATTTGATATGAGCAAAATATTTCTTCAGTATTTCTTCATCTGGAAGGAAACTATATATATTTGTAATCAGTAGATCAATGGCGACACAAAATGTATTTTGTCTTATTTTCTGTCTTTACATTTCTTGTTTAAAAAATAAAATATGAAAGCCAAATTCCTTCCCTTGATAATCGTCCAGGGGCTTGTGGTGAAGGTCAATACGTATATATTAGAACAGAATTTGGCAACTGTTAAAATAAAAAAAGCAGAGTATAATTTTGGTGTATGTGAAATTTCCACGAGGAAGATCCTCACGCTGTCGTTTCATGGTAGGCCTTGCATCATTTCCCAGCTGTGAGGAAAGATATTACTGTACCATTTCTATATATTTGATGAAAACTAGAATTATCTTAGTATCACTTTTATTTTTTTGCTTTGTTTTATTGTGAGAAATGAAAGAAGCTTCAATGACACCAGGGACTTGGTTCTGTTCTGTGCTGAGGCCAGACTGGCTCCTGATGGTCAGTGAGCCTGCTGCAGCTCCCGGGTCCTTTAGTCCCATGAAGCAGGTGGAGCAGTAAAGGTTTGCTCTAATCACAGGCTCTTCCAGAGGCCACATGTAAATTATAATTAGGATCTGGTCCTCCCTTTACTGAGACATCCCTCATGCCTGTGGAGTGGCTGCAGCAGGACTGGCTCTGGAGAAGCTCTTCAGGATGGGCAGACTTCCTGAGCTCCCTTGTGCCATTTGGCCTGCTCACAGGTGCTTAGAGCACCCAAGAGTCTGGCTTGCCTTTTTCACTGAGAGCTGGAATATGATGCTGTGATCAGAGCAAGCCTGTTGTACCTCTGGAAAGCTGCCTGTGCTGTGTGCTCAGCAGGAGACAGTAACTGCATGATGAAAATAAAAGCCAGCACTGGAGATAGGACAGGAGCTAGCTGTATGTAGTGCCTTTAATATTCAAGGTGTCCCAAAGCAGTGCACATGTAATGCATTAGATAGTGGAGATGTATTTTATTTGTAGATAACAAAGCATGTATGCCATTTTCTGCAGTGGCTCACAGACAGCCAGGGATATCAAAAGTTGGTTCACTGAGGAAAGGAGGTTGGGGCCAGGATGCTGCAGTATTATTCCTTACCTACTCTCTTTCAAGTGCAATATGATTCTTGACACCATAAGCAGGCAGACTCCACAGCAGTTAGAAGTGACACATATGTATATGTTGAATCTCTTGAACGTTTAGGTTCTTTACTTAGTACAGTACCATTGTGCCTGCACTGGGCAGGACCCAAATTTCAGTATGCAGATGGGAACCCATTTAAATTACATGTAAAATGTTTTGGTTTACTAAAAGTGCCTATTCAGTGGCTCTGTTTATTTATGTGTGTATATTGCTATATATATGCATATCTATAGATATAAGTATGCATATATATATATAAACACACATATGCACACACACTCAGAATTGTTCCATTTGAATGACAAATTACCTAGAGATGCTCAGCTACTGAGGTTGCTGGACTGCCAAAATGTCATTTTCCATTTTAATTTGTTATTTAAAGGGGACCCTTTTCAGTCGAATTGAGGACCTCCTGAATTGTTTCATTGTACTGGTTTTACTATCTCGTTTTGGAGTTAAATGGAGGGAAAGAAAATATTTATAATGTTGATAAAATAAACTTACTTTTGTTATTTAATAACATCAGTTACTCTTATTATTTCATGTTTCAATGCTAGAGGTATCTTTCTGTGTTATCCAAGACACGGTAATATCATACATTTCTCACTAATTATAGCATCTCTCAATACTGTGAGGTGTGAGGCTGAGTGACTCATGTAAGACAGGAGTTCAAGGCAAATTTTCCTGTTACAAAACAAGCCTCAGATGCTAGTGGCTCTTTCATACTTTCATGTGATGACTTGTCTGTGTTTTTAGAACTTAAAGATGTCTATAGGTGTTTTTATTGACACCTGTGTCACCCTTGATTTTCCCCAGCAACAGTAGAATTGCTTGGTCTCAACTCATGGTGCTGTAGCCTTGATTCAACTACATGAGATATCCCCTGCTACATGCGAACTGTCATATAGAAGCACCATAGACAAAGAAAATAGAACAAAATTGATGCTTTGTTGCCATTGATCTTTCCAGCTGTATTTGTAGAGCTGGTGCTGGTGTGGATGAATAGATGGGGCACATGCTTTTTTTCTGATGATGTGGCCATAGGAGGTTGGTTTGAGTAGTATTTATTGGCCTCTTTTACTCATTTTTGTCTTTATCTCTGCAGTGACAGTGACATGCGCAGTAGTGAAAGTCACTAACATGACCTCACCTAGAAGGTGGTTATTTTCCTTTCTGCCTCCTCTAGCGTATATGTTGACCCTTAAGTATATCAAAAGCATGTTGGCATGATCTGACTCTGAGCAAAAGCTATGAAATGGGCGATGAATCGGTAGCCTTAAGCTTGCTGGGAGTTTAATGGTACTCAAGAAATGTACGAACATGCTGGGAATTTGGACGCCTTGAAAACACTCCAATGACAATTCTGTCCTTGCACTCCATGTACTTCAAGAAGGAAACAGTTCCTTGTGCTGATCCATTTGAGGTCTGTCATTTTCTTTCCCCTACTTTTTGTTTCTTTTGCACCTGACTTATGTCCATATAGAATTATTTTATCAGAATGGTGTTTAAACTTGTTGAAAGTAACATTTCTATCTCTGTTATACCTATTATTTTCTCTTCTTCAGACATTATTTCATCTCTTTCTTTTCCTCATTAAATCAGCACCAGAGTGATATTGGTTTATTAGCTTCCTAATTAATCTAAAGCATCAAATGTGAGTATCTTCCATCATATCTCAGCAGTCCTGGAAATAGCTTATCATATACCTGTGCCTTTCTGAATACCTGTGGAGCTATAGGACACAGTGTTACAGGATTCACTGTGATACTCGTGGTCTCGTTTTGCTTTCTTGACAACAATGTAGGCAACTATTTTTCTCAGTAGTGGGCAGCTACAGCTTCAAATCCCATTAGGTGCCCGCCAGAATCTGTTGATTGCAATGGCAACTCATTAATGTGCTAAAAGTAACTTGCTAGCATATTGATAAAGACCAGAATTTTATGTGGAGGATGTGTCTTCAGCTTCAGTGCTTCAATTCCCTTTGGAAGGGCAGGATGCAGCTCCTGGCTGCACTGTGGAAATGACTCAAGAGGAGCTATAACCCAGCCTTGCACCCTATTGCTGTGAATAGAATATATGGAGGAGTCATGATGTCTCAGCCTTTGCTGAGGAATTAGCAGTACAGACAGACTCAACAGCTCGGCGTTTGGCTTGGGCTGCCCAAAAGTAGGTCAAGTACTTGGGCAGTTTCTCACTTCTAATACTGTGTAAAAACTGGCTTGGGAGGGATAGATTACCCAGCAGCCAAAGCAGTGGCCATGGCTAAATGTACTCTGAGTTGTGCCATGGCACCAAGCTTCTCTGGACAGCCTACCTGATATCCTCTGTTGGGACCAGAGCTCAGGGGCCTTCTTTATACTCCCCAGTGTGTTTCCAGCTCCACTGCCCTTGGTGGTGCCCACAGAGAGTGGCATTCTCTCATCCACTGTACATGTGCACTGGAGCAACACACCCTGCCTTGGCCAAGGGATTTCCTGGCCCACGTATGGTGCTGGTCCTGAAAAGGGATAAATTCCCTCCCTTAGGCCTTGATCACACCAGTAAATTCATTACATTTGACTTCAGTGATTAGACAGGCTTAGGGCTGAATGACTTTACTGTATTCAGCCATCAGAGTGCATCTTGTCTCCCGCCTTATTTATAAGGTGCCACATTCCATCCAGTCTCAGCTGCAGTTTCTTGTTTCTCAGACTGCTTTAAAAAAAAAAAAAGACAATCTATCCTGTGCAGTTATGCAGTACACATGTATCTTGTTACTCAGAGGCTGGGGAAGACAAGCAGCTCATTTAAAAAACCCTCATTCTGATGTAGCACTTGATAACTTTTAAATCTAAGAAGGAGGATACCTTGCAACAAAAGCATTTGTTTGAACATAAACACATGTATAATTCAGAATATGTTTCGGTGCTTAGCCCTTTAAAAACAGTCAGCTTATGCTCTTGGATCCCCTATATGAAAGAGATTTGTGAAATCTAAGGCAGTGATTCTCTTGACAGACACATACAAGAAGGTAAATATCTGAGCAAGCGAAAGACTGACTCTCTTCAGAAATTCATTTCTATTGTGTTGCCCTCATCTACGAGAAACAGAAGCCTGATTTGGGAATGCTATTTCAGAGTTCACCAGTATGTTAACAGTTCCATCATTCATACACAAAATACATAAAGCTGTTGCATCTTGACATGCGAGAAATAAGCACTACTTCTTTTAGCAGTATAGTACTATGTAAGTAATTGCTTCATCTAGAGCCAGCATCTTTTTTCAGGCAAAGTGTAACACCTGGCTCTTCAATTAATCCCTGTCTCAGAGTCTGCTTGATGTGTAACTCAGTGAAGTGTGCATGGTAACAATCCAGTGCTCCATTATGACAAGTGCTGCAGCAATTATCTGAGTACTAAGGCATGAACCACAGTAGCAATTCATTTCTTAGTATCACACTTTATTTTAATGAGAAAAATGTCTTTCTGGTTCCAACTGCCTTAATGACCTTCAGTTAGTGCTTTTTCCTCAGCCTGTGGCTGAGCAGAGGGAGAAAGCAGTCCATGTTCCTACATGTATTTGAGAATCCAGATCCTATCTAGGAACTGTAGGAATCTGTTAGGTTTGTAGGTATGGAGAAGCAGCTCAAGAAGCTGCAGCAGACATGAGTAATTTCTGCTTGGCTAATTGGGCTTTAATAGTCACAATTTTCTAGGGCTTTTATGACATTCGTACAAAGAATGAAACGGCAAAATCAGTCAAAAAAAGCCAAGCTGGCCTCTGGGAATGGAGACCCTACAGAATGACTTCCATAAGCACTGCTATTTTCTGGGTAGGAAGTTGAAATACTAGCTATTGAATATCACTGTAATGAGTAATTATGTACCATAACTAGATCTTTCTACTTCCAATAAAGTGAGCATTTAGTGTCCAAGCTCACTGCTCCCAATATTTATGTCATCCAGCTTCAGGAGGTATCACATTCTCCACTGCACAGGCTGGTGGGGCACACCCTTCTATTTGCACATCTTGAAGCTTCAAGAAGTGAGACATAAGTCATAAGTTGTGTGATGAAACATCTCTCTGTTCCTTAGCTGTACCAGAGGTTTTCCTTCCAAACAACTGGAAACAATGCCACCACAAAAGAAATGATTGGACTATAGGCCACAAAGTGAATAGCTCTATTTCTTCTCCTGTCTCCAACTTCAGCCCTTTTCTTAGTATCAGGATCATTTCTTGATCAGAATGGGAAAACTGTTATGTGTGCCTGCTTTAATAGGAGATGGGTGCGGTTGCATGTTGTTTTCTCCTGTGGTCTTGCCACTATTTTAAGAGTGTTCTTATCTTCACAACGTGCAGGAGCAGAATGTTCATGTCAAAGCTAAGAAAAGAGTGAACTTGCTGGCAGCTAGTAGCAGGAAGGAAATGCAACATAATTTTGTTTAAATTTGCTTTTACATATTTTCCCATGCTTTTTGCTTTTCCTTCCTTTTTTTTTTTTTTTTTCTCTGTCCTTTTCAAACCTTCCTTACTGAAGTCTTTATTCTTTAATCACCTCTTCTTTCCTTAGCTCATACTACCTTCACTTTTGACTGGAAAGGTCAAAATCTTGCTCATGTGCTTGCCTCTGTAACACTTCTTGACCATTTAGATGGTTGGGTCTCCTCTGCCCATGCTCCAGGCATGTTGAAATTTTGCTGTACTGGGAATGAGCTGGATGTACAGTACTAAAGGCTCCTCTGAGGGCAGCTGTAATGTCTCAGCTTGAAGCAGATGAGAAGCATGATAGACTTGGGTATTTCACACCTGAAGAGCTGATTTTGACCTTTTCAGACCTAGTTTTAATATCAGTAGGAAAGAAATGTCTCATCTAATGCTCCTTCCCTGTCTGTTTTTCCTGTAAAATAATCTTTGCCTAGACAAATGTGATAGTGCTGCTCCATTACATGCTTGTGAGAAGTGGCAGCTGCTTCTAATGAGTGAGCAAATGTGCTGATCTCTTATGCAAAATGGCTGGTCCTACTACTGTATGGTTTTCTGCTCAACATGTATCTCAGAAAACTCACAGGAAGATGGCAGAGGCTTAACAGGTTTTTTGTTCCGTTTACATGTCACTGCAGAGTGATTCTCTTCTGTCTGCCTCCTTTGATCGCACAACAGCTTTGGGAGAAAAGAAAATAAGTGGCTGAGCCTTCAAAGCGCTAAGCAGCTCTTGGGAGCTTTGTCTCTTTAGCTTATTGATGCACCTCACAGACCTGGGGAAAAGCAAAGGGGGGCCTTATATGCAGAGAGACCCATCTATCACCTTACTGGCAGAAGCAGCAACTCTTTGGAGGCTATCTCTTCCAGACACCCCACCATGTGCCAGGCGGAGTGTAAACTACATGCAGATATCAGAAAACTTTAGGAGCTACCTTCCTTTCTTAAGGGCTATTCCATGCTAGTTTTGTTTCTCTTTCTGGTGTCAGAGCAGGGAGCAGCCTCAGGATGGGGTTTTCTGCTTATTTCCTCTCAGAGATGCTGGTATGGGTCTGCCCTTTGTAATGAGTGCCATCTGGGTGCCCTCACACCATGGCCTGCATATGCTTTATGTACAGTAATTCTATTGCAAAAATTAAGGGTTAAAATCCCTTTCCAAATGGACTTAGGAGCTGCCAGCCTTGGCTGCTGGCCTGTTGGGGTGCAATGCATCAGGGAGGGGAACATGGAACACAACCACCAGTGTTTCCCTGTAGAAATCTCTGCAAGATGAAACGTGCTTTCACAGTGGGAAATGAAGGTTATTTTTCTTCTGCCCTTATTATTTTGTACTGTAAATCCTATGCCAATCATTTTGCATGCAGCCAGCTTTTGGGAAGCAGGAGGCTTTTGAAAGATGTTGGAAAATCTAGCCAATGATGTAGTTGAGGACTCCTGTTCTGCATCTCCCACACAAACCCTCTGGCAGTCCAAAACTGTTTTCAGTGTCCTTTCTGAGTCAGTGAGCAGAACACTTTGCTGCAAACTAAAGGCCTGACTTTGCACCACTGTTATTGCTACTTCACTTCTTCAGGGCTTTTAGAACAACCTACAGCTTTGAGGTCCTGCACTGGGAAAAACCAAGATGTGTTGTGGGAAACATGATTCTCCTATGGACACCAATACTCATCAAGCTCCAGGTGTGTGAAAATGGAAATCCAATGTATGTAAAGACTGAACCTCATTTATGAGACTACCACTGCTAATTCAGTGGGGATTTATTCTGAGCAAGAATTGATCTATTTTATTGCAAAACATTAAAGTTATGCAATGAATTGTAACTTTGTTTAGTGATGTGCTTCTGTCTCATGTTAGCTTGCAAGTCCATCTGTGCACATGGTTGTGTCACAGAACAGGGATAGCACTCACTGTTGTTGTTAACTCATCAGCACATCTCTCTGGAGGTACTGTGGTCAAAGGGGCAGAAGGCAGCAAATCAAGGGGTTGCAGTTTTATTCCTTCCATTGCCATTGAGCCAGTTTGGGTAAGTTATTTAACCCTCCCATGCCTCGGTTTTGTTTTCTGTATAAAGGAGATAGTACCATCTCCCCATACATACATAGGTAATGTGCTTTCTGTTGTGAGGCCAAAAACTCCTTTATATTAACTATGAGTTTTTTTTTATTGTGCCTGCTAATGTTACTGTATAACATCCCACTTCTTTCGGAACCATATTTTGAAGGATGTTTGGAGTAGCCCTGCCCTAGGTTTTTTAGTTAGGTGACTTAAACTGAGATAGCAGACTGCTGAAGGAGACAAGTTTCTAACAAGCTAGTTTGTACCTTTTTGTGTTTGATTTCCAAGTCTGAGCTTCCTTGTATTAAAAATTGTAACTTGGGTGATACTTCCAGTCAATGAAAGCATTCTGGTGGTTGCTCTTCCTCCAGAGAGCAGTATTTTGTTGAATTTTAGAGTTGTATTCCATCACATTGAGTTCATTGAGCACAAACTTTCATTTGGGAGAGCCAGTCTCAGAAATATTACTTTCTGTTATCTCTATCATACCACTGAGATATCACAGTATCTTTTCCAACAGGCCAGAAATCACCACTTGAGTTTGTTGTTGCAAAAGGTTCCTGGGGAACAAATCCAAGCAGATGAGAGATCAGACTCTCTGGCCTCCACGCTAGCCAATTGGCAAATGAGAGATGAAAACTGATAAAGAACAAGGACAACAGTTAGCCAAGAGCTGAGGAACTGGAGGTGTTTCCTGCAAAAAGGAACAAGGCTAAGAAGGGATCATTGTCATGTGGGATGGCAATGAACAGGCTCATGATAGAAAGGCTGAGTTTCCATCAGGCTATATAATGATATATAGATATTCACTTGCTGCTTCCTGGAGAGGATGCAAGAAGGACAAATGACACATCCTGATCTCCTCTGCACTGATTTCATTCCAGGTGAACCAACATATGACAGAGGTCAGAATCTGGACCACTCTATAATGTGTTTAGTCCCCTGAATAAAGCAGTAAAGCCA
The DNA here is from genome assembly GCA_024733675.1 of Psilopsiagon aymara. NCBI lineage: Eukaryota > Metazoa > Chordata > Aves > Psittaciformes > Psittacidae > Psilopsiagon > Psilopsiagon aymara. The sequence continues at coordinate 31,798 of JANRGW010021599.1, forward strand.
AACATCAAATGCACATATTCAGCCAACATTTCATGGGCATCCAGAGTTCCAGTATTTGTACATATCCTATTATTTGAACCCACATCTGTTCCAGGAATTGTAATAACATCACAAAGGGCTCTTTTATGCTGCCTGACCCCATGCATAATGCCCCAGAGCTGTGCATCATGAGGCTGCCAGCTGGCAAAGGGAATCAGAGGCATGCATAAGCACCCATGAAGTGAAACTATATGTTTAACAGAGAACCAGGGTCCAGGTAATCAGCAGTGAAGGGGAATATGGGAAGGGGGAGGGTGTTTTTGTAACAAAGCGCGAAAGTATTTTCTTCCCTGATTTTCTTGCATTTCCTATTTATACAAAGTATCTTGATCACTGTGTTGCTAAACAAGTTGATTTTAAACGGGGGGAAAGAGGAAATCTGCATCCAGTGAAAGAGATGGCTACTGTTCCTTTTGGACACTTTTTCTGTATTGTCACTTGTGTGGAAATGTACAGAATAAAAGTGAAGAAGCGCATACCTTGGCTGGGCTGAGTTTCTTTGTGTTATTTGCCAGTGGAGCTGGGTCGCTTTTTCTGGCAAAGTGAAAAGACTGGTGTGACTTGGAAGCTGAGAAGAGCGAGGGGAGTGGAGCAAAAGGAAGTAAGGATGAAAATTCTGCATGTGTGTCTGTCAGTGCAGGGGACAGATGGGAAGGGGGTGTTAAGCCTCTGGATAAGCTAACTTCAAGCTCCTGGTAATGAAAAAGGTTAATGATACCCTTAATATTTCCAGGGAAGTCTTCTCAGTCTCTCAATAAACTGAGATTGTCAGCACTGCACTCAGTACATGCGAAATAGACACAGCAGAGATTAGCAGGACTGTAATGTAGGCATATAGGTCACCTCAGGGTCTTAGTTATGCATCTCAGGGGCGTTTCTTGAGTGTACATTCTGATTCACCCACAATTATCTTAGGTTCTCAGTTCAACACTGGTTTAGACTAACCCATAATTATATAATGAATCCGTTTATTTCTGTCCAGCTGTGTGTGATTGAGAAATTTCTGTCAGGGCCATTGCTTGCTTTCTTCTCTTCAGCAGCTACCCTCCCTGCTTCTGCACCATTTCTGACACCAAGTTTTTGTGGTCTTTCTCCCACACAACTCAATATTTCCTAACAGTCCCCTTGCCTCTGCTCTCCCATCCTGAAATTGTATTTCTGAATAATTTTGTGATGTTTCCTTTGCTCTGTCTCTCTGGGACAGTGCCTGCCACAAAAACACCTCCCTCACACATGGTTCTGGCTCCCTCCTCCATTCCAAGCCCTTTGATGCTTATCACTGCTGCCAGCAGCCAGCTGTGTGCTTGTCTCTTTTAAAGGATATCTTAAGCCTCCTTTTCCAGCTGCCTCAGACAGCCTAAGAATATTATTATTAATAATAACAGTGCTAAAATGATGAACTGTTCTGCCTGTGCAGGACTGGATGGAGCTGGATAAGGATGTAACCTAGGCATGACTTACACTGCACAGCAGAAAGCACTACCAAGCATAGCTCTGATGTTCATAAGCACTGTGGTACAAAGCACTAACCCCTCTGGGGTCCTTCACAGTAACAAGCTGCACCAAATGGCTGCCAGCTGCTCTCTGGAAATGCCTGTGGAGGAGATGCTTTTTGATGTGCTCAGAGCTGCTCTCACAGCAACATCTGGAGGTGTTCCACCACCTGCAGGCAGAGCTACTCAGTGGTACATTTAGAAAAATGAGAGTACAGCTTGATATCCTACCAATTTTGCACCCCAAATTCTTGTATGTGTGTGGCCTTGCACGTGCACGTAGTTCTGAAGAGAGTCCAACTGTTGCTTTGCTCCTCCATTGTAATTTGCCCTTGTTCCTCAGCATTTCAGCTGTGTTAGCTGCTTCAGGGCTGATTTCTAGCCAACTTGCCGCACAAAAATATTTCATAAAGTTGGTGAAATGAATACATATGTACACACACATATATATAAGTATCTTTCTCATTGGCTAATGCCCTCTAGGTGGGGATTTCCCTTTTACGTGCAACCTTTTTCTACATATGAAATATAATAACTTTTAATTGTTTCTTTAAAAAGCTATGTCTTCATAGTAAGAATGTCAGCAACAATGAAGACAAGCAGCCAAAAAACCCAACAAACCAACCCCAAAGCCCAAAATATTTTTGGGAGGAAAAAAGAAAAAGAATCCTGGAATGAATCATTTGCTTTGAAAAACACCCCAAGCCCCTGCAGTTTCACTGCAGCCAAGTGACTTCAGTATTTCCCTGCAGTTAAAATGTGGTTCTCTCTCACAAGGGATCTTTTAAACTAGGAAGGGATGCTTGCAAGAGATGTTGCCAAGGTTGTTAAGTTTAAAAATAGGTAAATATTGGAAGCAGTCCCATAATTTCAAGGTGTTGGGTCTTATATTTTCACCTTCAAGGGTTGATATTGATACATGAGTATTTTATTTGCAGCCATATTTGTTCACAGCAGGCATACCACAGGACAAGGAAAACCTCAAGGAAAAGAGCGTCTCCCTCTTTTCTTCTGCCCCATCTGTCCATAATCTTAAGTGGCACTGGGGATGCGTGAATGTGTGTGTCTCTTTGTGTGTTTGTCAGGAACTGGTTTTATTGTGAATGTGAGTGAAATACAAGTGTCAACTGCATGGATCCTGCTGCTCTCATTCAGTAAGGCAAGCAATCCCGCAGGTAGGAAGGTGAGCTGTGAGTTCCAAGACCCAGACAAATGAAGATTTTATGTCCTGTGGATATGACATGAGAGCTACCTGCTGCGAGTTAAGCTCAGATGGACTATCTGTAGCATGATAGGAAGCCAGGTGAAGCACTGCCTGGTTAATAGCTCTAATGAATTTGCCATCTAATCAGGGAGCTAACAAAAATCAGTAGCACCGACTGTCAGAAGAACTCTTGACTGTGGCCTCATTTGTTCTGTGTTTGTCACTAAAGCACCAAATGGTCAGGCAAGAAACTGCATGTGGTAATTCACTGTCATCCTAGAGGTTTCAGTTTTTAGGTGCGGCATTCTTCAGAATTTAGAGGAAAGCAGGGGGCTTCTCACCAAAGGGTGGGGGTAGATCAGCTCTGGTGGATGTTCTGTTACGCTGGATGAAAGATGGAGGGTGCATACATTTTTGTTATTTTTGTTTGGTTGGGTTTTTTTAAGAGTGATATGAGAATGAAGAAGAGATTTTAAAATTAAATAGTAAGATTAAAAAGGTAGTTCTGAATGGTATTTTGGGTCCTGAAGCCCCATCTAGCATGACTCACCATAAGCCAAACAACTCTGTTATGTCATTCAGACTAGTGTTTGGTGTCTAGAATTTGGGGAGTTTGTTGATGACATAATTAGTCAGCAGACTGAGGACTGTGTTTCTGAGAAATAGGGTGTGATTACCTGCCTGCTTTTGTTAATGCATGCATGAATCACATAAATTTCTTTGCTGACAGAACTGATGATCTAAGAAGCTCTGGTCTTTCTCACTCCATTTATGAATACACATTTATACTCCAGGAGTATCTGCGCTTTGCTAATGGGTCTCATTATCATCCCTGAAGTAGGTAATATAGGGATGTAAGGCTCCATATAAATATAAGGGGTCATTATTCTGGCTGTTCACTATTTTTCATTGTTTTTCCCTTATCCCTTTTACCAAATGTATGCTAGAGGGGCAGATACAATCCATTGTGTCCAGTTGAATGATTGCAGAATAAGGGGTCATTGGATAACTAGCAGTTTCGAGGTGCAACAGAGCTATTAAAAGTTCTCCTTCATCTTTCCTCTCACTTAAGGTTTTCCATATTAATTTTCAGTTACATGCCATCTAATGTTGCAGTGAGGGCCTGAAATTCAGCTTATATTCATAGACATGACCAGAATTAATGTTCTGGTAAACTATCAGTCAGTTTGTAGATTGAAGCTTGTAGTTTGAAGTTTCCTGTAATACAAAACCATGTGAGCAGTACATCTGTAGCTGCATAAAGCAAATGACTCCACAAGTCACCCTGAAATTCTTATACTGGATTTCCAGTCAAGCTGAATTGTACTTGTATTGTCCATCTCTAAAGTGACCTCCTCCTGGGACACCTAGATCAACACTGCAGTGCTCTGCAGATCATTTGGGTCTTTCTTTCACCCTTTGATAAAGAAAGAGGTAAGATCCAGAGCCAGAAGTTAAGCATCTGCATGTGTGGAGGAAAGAGAGTAAGGTCTAATTACGATTATAAAAAACCCTTTGATTTAGAACATGAATGCTCTCCAACCTTCCCATGTTTAAGATTACTATTTCTTTTTTTTTCTTTTTTTTTAAGTTTCTGTAATTTCTGTATTCTGATTTTGTAAAGTTGATAATATAGTATCTGGATTTTATATGCATATATATATATAAAAAAATCAAACACTGATATTAATCATTCCAGAAGACAGATTCACAAATCCTTCTAAATTACAGCCTTTTTCAATATCTCAACTTAGTCATCCACAGAAAAAGACATCCGTAAAAATTACTGTATATATGTATAGGGTGAAGGGTCTGTGGTGAAGTCTCACAAAAAGTGGCTGGAGAAACTGGAGTTGGTAAGTCTGGAGAAAAGGAGGCTGAGGGGAGATCTCACCACTCTCCACAACTGCCAGAAAGGAGGTTGTAATGAGGTGGGTGCTGGTCTTTTCTTCCAGGTAACAAAACAAGAGGAAATAGTCTCAAGCTGTGCCAGGGGAGGTATAGATGGAATATTAGGAAAAATTTCTTCACCGAAAGGGTTATCAAGCACTGGAACCAGCTGCCCAAGGAAGTGGTTGAATCACCATCCCTGGAGGTATGTGGAGCATAGGGACATAGTTTAATGGTAGCAGTGTTAAGTTTGTAGTTGATCTTGAGGATTTTAAAGGTCTTGTCCAACCTAAGTTATTCTATGAAGTCCTTGAATCCAAGGACTTTGGAATGGTGAACAAGTCAGGGACAATGGTGTGACTGGCCACTGCCAGTTGTTTTTTTCTACCTTTCTTTCTACCTTTGTCTTCGGGAGATGGAGCCTTTTGACGTTAGAAATGAACTTTATGCTTCCAGATTGTGATGCTTAGTTTTAATTGTCTCAAATCGGCACTGTTGTCTTTCTGAGACATATTGAACCTACCTGCTACTGCTACTTCACTCTGTTTCTAACCAATATGAGAGATTTATTTGCAGCTCTTTGCTACGTATCCTCACTAAATCACAGAAACAATGCTAGCAAACAAAAGCAGGTGACTATGGGCTTCCTTCAGGCACACAGCAAGGGATGTTTTTTCTACTCAGATGGCAAAAACTCAGGTTCTGTAGCCACAGCATTTAGTCAAAACTGCCCTGGACTTCAAGAGAGCAGACTTTGGCCTCCTCAGGAACCTGCTCAGTAAGATTCCATGGGATATTCCATGGTGACATGGACAGTGGGATTGAATTTACCCTCAGCAGATTTGCCGATGACACCAAGCTGTGTGGTTCAATTGATATGCTGGAGGGAAGGAATATCATCCAGAGGGACCTGGACATGCTTGTGAGGCTGGATGTTGCCAACCTGATGAAGTTTAACCATGCCAAGTGTAAGGTCCTATACCTGGGTTGGAGCAATCCCTGGCACAGCTCCAGGTTGGGCAGAGAAGAGATTCAGAGCAGCCCTGTGGAGAAGGGCTTGGGAGTGTTGGTCGATGGAAAAATGGACATGAGCCAGCAGTGTGCTTGCAGCCCAGAAAGCGAACTGTATCCTGGGCTGCATCAAAAGGAGCGTCACCAGGAGGTCGAGGGAGGTGATCCTGACCCTCTACTCTGCTCTTGTGAGACCTCACTTGGAGTACTGTGTGCAGTTCTGATGTCCTCAACATAAAAAGGACATGGAACTGCTGGAACGAGTCCAGAGGAGGGCCGCAAAGATGATCATGGGACTGGAGCACCTCCCATATGAAGATAGGATGAGAAAGTTGGAGCTGCTGAGCCTGGAGAAGAGAAGGCTGTGTGGAGACCTCATAGCAGCCTTCCAGTATCTGAAGGGGGCCTATAGGGAT
>JANRGW010021601.1:0-59508 GCA_024733675.1 Psilopsiagon aymara
GGGGGGGGGGGGGGGTGGGGGGGAAAAAAGCCCTCCGAATGAATACAGATATATTTGAGATTATTTTCAAGCCTTTTGCTGCCTGAATCCAATGGGCCACACATCCAGCTATGCATTCAGCACAGCTCATTTCATAGGTCCTCTTGCACTTTTATTTCTTCACACAATCAATGGTGAGAGTCTCTGTTCCCACCCACTTGCTATTCAGCTGTTCCCCCTCATATATTTCATATAGAAAGGCTGAGACCAATCCTCAGCTTTGACTATGTGATTAAACAAACTAGCTTTGGAGACAGGCAGCTGCTGATCGTAGAGATTTCATTCTTGTAGCTGAAGTGAATTTCCAATTTCTCCAGCATCCAGCAAAGGCTGCATAAGGGATGCATCGTATTCAGGCAATGCAAAGCTCCCATTATAAGAAGATTTTATAAATTCAGACAACAGAAAACAGGTTAAAAATAACCTGCTGGTCCAGCTGGGGAAGATCTCAGTGGCCCACTAAGCCCTTGCTGGTGTCCTTCGAAAAGGTAACGGCTTTAGGAGAATTGCTGAAGATGGCAATTAGTTTTGCTTCAAAGCAAACACACTGCCACAATCTGACACCAGCCCCAGGGAGTGCAGCAAGCAGCAACTGGTGACTATCAGCGGACAGATAGGGATTTTGCCCATTAAGGCAGAACAGTGCAGACCAAGATGGAATGTCTTCATTCATTGCTAGCATCTGCTTGCGCAGCAGCTGCCCAAGGTTGGGAAACTTAGCCCTGGTTTGTGTTTTGTAGTATCTAAATCTTCAGCTGTCCCACAGGTTGCAGCTCAGAGCTGTAAAACCCCATCAGTAAATCTTCGGTTGATGTTGCTGTTGTTTAAAACGGAGCTTTTCTCTATGTCAAAATCCTAGGCTCATCCCCAGAGAGTGAGCAGCAGATCAAGGGAGGGGATTTTCCACCTCTGCTATGCTCTGGGGAGACCCCAGACCTGCAGTCTTGTGTCCAGCTCTGTGGCAACAACATAAGAAGGATGTGGAGCTGTCAAGAGTCCAGAGCAGGCCATGGAGATGCTGTGAGGGCTGCAGCAGCTCTGCTCTGGAGGCAGGCCAAGAGAGCTGGCCTGGGTCAGCCTGGACAAGAGAAGGCTCCGGAAAGGGAGAGCTGAGAGCAGCTCCAGTGCCTAAAAGGGGCCACAAGAAACCTGGAGAGTGGCTTTGGACAAGGGCCTGTAGGGACAGGACAAGGGTAATGGCTTTAACCTGCCAGAAGGGAGCCTGAGATCAGCTTTTAAGTGGAAGCTCTTCCCTGTGAGAGTGCTGAGGCGCTGGCACAGGGTGCCCAGAGAAGCTGTGGCTGCCCCATCCCTGGCAGTGCTGAAGGCCAGGTTGGACACAGGGGCTTGGAGCAACTTGCTCTAGTGGAAGGTGTCCCTGGCTGTGGCAGAGGTTTGGAACTGGTGAGATTAAAGTCATTTCCAACTCCAACCACTCTGGGATTCTATGATTCTATGGAAATAAACTTCAACACATAACAATGTGGCAAGAGAAATTATAAGATGCATACTTTGCAGCCCTCATTTATTCTGCCTTTGTGCATGTTAAGTTGGTATGTGGTACTATCAGAAATGTTTCACGACTGTTTTATAGATGTTTTCAAATAATATTCTATGTCCTGCAGCAAGAGACAACCAGTCCCTCTCAGCATTTGGCACTGCAATGGACTCTTTGGTTATACTTGGTTTTCACCAGCAACACCCAAGTGCTTTTGTAATCACAACTCTTCATCAGTTTCTCAAAATAATGGGGACCACACAGGCGATGGGATAGCCTGGTTTTGCAGCCTCCTGCAGAGTGCCACCATCTTTGTCCTTTGATCTTGCTTTTCATCTACATTTCTGTTTTTTTGATTAAACCATTTGCATTAAAACCACACCAATTAAGAAATAAAGATCAAAAAATAATGGCAGAGGGTGTTGGGAGGAAGAGGACCTGTGCATCTGTTCAATATACAGCTTTGGAATGCTTTGCCCCAGCAGGCAGAGATTGTCTGAGCCCTGCAAAAGGCACAGTACTATATAATTTTCTCTTCTCTCCTCCTTAGTTCTCCACTTGGCCATGAAGGTGCTGGTTTTAGCAGCTTAATGTAAATCCATCCCTTGGAAAAACTGCACTCTTGCCTTACTACTTTTGTATCATTAGTTGTTGTAGCAACAGAATGATTCCCCGGAGTGAGGGTGGAGTTGAGTGTTGCACAAACAAGGGGCATTTTTGAGGCCTTTGGAAGAACAAAGCAGAGTTTTTTCATGCTTTGCCAACATTGCCTTCTTGTGAGTCAGTGAGATTGCTGACCCCTGTATCAGCAAACTGCCCCTTGGCCCTTCTTAGGGCAGCAATGCCCAGAGCTCAGCACAGCTCTTGTGTTAAACAAACCCATCCAGGGATGGTAGGTGGTTTGATGCAACCCAGGTATATACAAGACCATCTCTCACCTATGCTGTGGCTTGATGTTCATTCCTGCAGGAATCAATGGATGGAGGAGCCACAGGACCTCAATCCATGGCTGTAGCTACTTGCTACATGTGATTACTCCCAGATGTGAGCATATCTCATATGCACAATCAGGATTCCTCTATCCTCCTTGCCCCACGCAGGGATAGTGTGTGGATCAGGAGCTGCCTTGCCATTCCCAAGGGCTGGAAGCATGGATTAGTACAGGTCCCATATGCCTCACAGGGAATTTGCTCAGGGATTGGTGGGGGTTAAACTGCTGCGATGCAGCAATGCTGTAAAACCAGCATCTCTGGCATCTCCCACACCAAGCAGGTGATGACTGGAGACAACTGGAAGTGCTGGGACTACAGCATTAAAATGAGTCAAAACCTCCTGTTTCACTGCAGTACACACTTGTTTAAAAATGGGACAATTGTACTGAAAGGCATGTTTTTTTCATAGCACTGGTAGGCTGAGGTGGGAGGGAAAGCAGAGAGATCAAAAGCCTGACACTTTTCTGTTTCAAAACACACACCGGGGAACCGCTGCTTTGCAATAACATTGCAGAAGCACAGCAAAAGCAAATGCTTCAGACTCTGGGCAACCTGGGCTCCAGAAACGTCCCACGAACACAACATGCCTGTCAACCTCAGCATCCACCTTTAGGGGTCTGTTCTACACCTCCTGTAATCTCCCAGCTCCCCATCTTAGTCCTTGCTCAGAGCTTGGTATTACTTCTCTGCAGTGATGGGGGAGAATACAGCCAGTATTCTGTATGCTATGCAGTTAACACTGCTGTTTTTATTATTCCCATCAGCAAGTAGTTGATCATTGATGAGGTTGATTACTGGGCTCATTTAAGCAACTTGCTCTGCTCCAAAACCATCAGTTACTATAAAAGTTTCTAAAATGAATTAGTCTGAGCTATTATTTGTGAGCTGGCACAGACAGCTAAAGTCTCTTCAGTGGTGCCTGCTGCTTTAAATAAAGATGCAGTACTTCCCTGGTGGGGCTTTGGTGGGATACAGCAGCTTTATATTCAGGAGCAATCAACAGTACCTTCAACATGCCACTAACTCTTGTCTCAGCATCAGAAGCCTTTTCTGAGGCCTCCTTTGCCCATGACCAGGCAGGGACTGAGCACTGGGACAGTCCTGCCTTGTGGTCAGACATATCCAGGTCATGACCTGGTGGAGCATTCTTCCCAGCCCAGAAACTGATGGAGAGGGTGAGGACTCAGTGAGTTCAACCCATTCTTGACCCATTTGATCCCCATTCACGCAAAGTGCTTGTTTAAAACCAGCTTCTGGGAAGGGGAATGACCTCTCCTAGAACATGGGTGGGCCAGGAGGAAGGTCTCCTTCTCACAGAACCATAGAATAGTATGGGTTGGAAGGGACCTTCAAGGATCATCTAGTCCAACCCCCCTCCAATGAGCAGGGACATAATCAACTACATTAGGTTGCCCAGAATCATGTCCAGACCAGTCTTGAATGTCTCCATGGCAGCTCAGATACCTTCTTTTCTCTTCTAAAGGATGTGTCCTGTAACTTTGCTCCCTGGGGCAGGAGGTGGGGCTCCAGAAGTAATGATCTATGAACAGCTTTTCCTGTTGGTACCTGTAGAGTTGGGGAGGGCTCTACATGAGCACTGGCCCTTATTGTGGCTCAGAAATTCCTCCTCCAATACAGAAAAATTAAAATAGCAATCCTTATTAAAAGTAAAAATTGAAATGAATGGCAGCTGCTCTGAATTAGAGTTGGTATTCAGGCCATATAGGGTAAATTGTCCTGAGACAGCTTTGAATATAGTTAATACAGCTTCCTTGGAGTGGAATTGATTATCCAGTAGGTCATTTGCTATCCTGCTGTAACTGTAGATCTCAGCTTGCATCAGACCCTTGTTTGTGGGGAAAAGCACATCTGTAGAAAACATGACCCAGATCCCACCCACTGAGAGCTGGCTGGGTGGCTGGGTCCTTGCAAACCTCCTTGCAGAAAGCTCTGCTCTGTCCACTGCTTCCGATATAGGAAGGCGTGCAGATGGACATGCAGTTCTGGCAAAGAAGTGGGAAAAATTGCGATCTCCAAGCTGCAGACATTCAAAACCCACCTGAGTGCATTTGTGTGTAACCTGCTCTTGATGGCCCTGCATTGGCAGGGGGCTTGGAGCAGATGATCTCCACAGGTCCCTTCTAACCCTAATGATGCTGTGATTCTGTGAAATACGTTAGCTCAATTCTCTTGTCCTTTTTTACTCACCTAAGAGGACAGCCAGCTGGCTTTCCCAGCCCTGGCAAAGTACTGAAAGCAGAAGATGGCATCTGAGCTGCTGCAAGATAGTTTATGACTCTGTTGGTTGAAGTTTTTAATTGTAAAGAAGAGAGAAATGTACTTATTTCATTCACAATTTTACAATCTCTTTAAAAAGAGCTGTATCACTTTTACAAAATGCTAACCCAGGAAGCAAATCTCTCAATATGAAAGGCAGTGTTTTAAAGTAAAATGCAATATAAAAGAGGATAATGATAAAAAGAGGGACTGAAGCCCACCAGCAGCATCAGTACCCTCAGTACCGAGGGAAAAGCTCTCTCCAGATTAAACCATCACCCCTGTTTTCATCCAGCCACTTCCCACAGGGAAATATGGTGGTCACACCAGTTGCCGAGTTGGTGATCTCCACTCGCTCCACCAGCCAGCCTGGTGCCAGGCCACTGTTGTCATGCTCAATCCGGACTTTTTTGAGCTCCCCCATGTCCAGTGTTTCCAGGTAAAACCTGTTGGTTTTCCCTCGCTCAAAGAGATTCCTGAACTTGTGCTTCAGTGCCCGCTTCCCCGAGTCCCCATTCAACCCGAAGATGGTGATGAACACATTGGCATTGGTCCCTGCACCTTTCTCAAATCCTGTGACAATGATGGTCTCATATTTGACTGGCACCAGGCTCCTGGCTTTGCTGGCAAAGCTCTCAGTGACCTTGGCACACTCAAAGACTTTGTAGTCCCGTCTCTTGTAACTCAGAGGGATTTTCACATTGCACCTGAAAAAGTATCTGATGAAAGAAAATGAATAGCTTGTTAATGGTTTGCATGGTCACTGTGCTGGGCAAGTGGTATGGATTGGGCATGCTACTAACTCGCCCAGTATTAATATATATATGTATATAGTATGCTGTTTCTATACATGTGCTAGCACTAGGGTTTCTCTGTAGAAAGGCAGCAGTGATTGAACATTGCAACCGGAAAACCCAGCATCTCCCTAAACAGCCACAGACACATGGGAAAGTTGGTGTAGGTCACTTGTCACTTCTTTTTCCTGTGCAATGGCATGTCCATTTACAGATGCACTCAAGTAGGATGAGCAACCAGCCTCACAACTAAAGCAGCCCAGTGATGCTGCTCTGAGAGTAGGGAGACCAGCAGTTATCCTCACTGATATCATGGTTCAGGTTGGGCTAGGAACTAGGAAAAATAGAATGGGAAAGAAGAGGAGGAACAAGTTTAAATACCCCCTTCCCTCATCTAGACCACCCAACCCATCCTCAGCAGGGAAAAAGAAAACCATTGAGCACCAAAACTATAGGTACCAGATTCTGAAAGACCTTGGTTCTGCAGCGCTGCCTCTGGTGATGTGCAGTGAGCACACATCACATCCATAAATCATTGTGTACCTGGAACGCAGCCATAGGCTGGAGCACTCTGCTTTTAGTGATGTATTTAATTTCCAACAAAGCAGATCATTTCCAAATGAGTGTTTTTTCCCCTCCAGTCCCCCATCTTCCCTGAACTGCAGCAGGTCCTCCTGGAAGGAATGCAGATGAATTGCCATGTATGTGTGTATAAAATAAACACCTGGAGGAAGGGTTACTGCAATTCCAGCAGTGATGTGCTTTTTAAGCACTTCCAACGCCTGTGACATTTTCTGCAGCCAAAGTAAACCACTAATTTCTTTGGAAAGAAGCTTTGTAGAATGAAAAATTCTCATGGGAGAAAAGATTTAGGCTTAGAGACAGAAAAAACTGCATTATAGTGGGGTGGAGGGGCTGCCTGAAGCTGCAGTTGTATTTCCTGGGGAGTGTAATGTCTCATGGATTGGAATTGTAATAGAGCACGCAAGTCTTCATTGAGGAGCATGAAAAAAGAAGATGACTTTTCTAGCCCCTGGATTTGCAAGAAAAACCTTCTAAATACTTCCTTTTCTGATCTACTTTAAGATCTACTACTGAAAGGCAAACATCCCAGTATAACTCAAAACTACTGCTGCAATCTCACAACCCTTTTACTTTGGTCTTTGGGCTTGACTTGGTGGGTTTGTTTGGATGCTTGGGTTTAGGAATACCTGAAGTGAGAACTTGCTCTCATGGTGCAATCTGCTTCAGTGAATGGTTTGTGGAGCAAACACCACTGTGAAGTGCTACGTCTGCAGAGCTGGAGCCCTGCTTCATTGCAATGACAGGCTGCAGGCTTCACTGGCATCTCCTGGCTGTCCTCTCTAATTTAAAACAACTCTAAAAACACTGGGGTTTCATAAGAACATCTTTGTGCCCTTCAAAATGCACAATTTCAGCAGTTTCAGCATGCTTCCAAGGAGTTTAGTGCAAATATTCAATTGCACAGATGGACTTTAAGAATTTCAGGGTTTTCCCCACCAGGAGACAAGAACATGTCTTAGTATGCAACTGACTGAGTTTTCATTCAGCAAATATTACTGTGGCTCTTCTGCTGGCTGATTAATTTGCTAGAGAGACTCTTAGCTTCTGAAAAAAAAACCCAAACACCTCAGGGATTTTTACTTAAACAATTGTCTCTGCTGGAACAAACTTGTTGCAGTTAAATTCTTTAGCAGCATGGAAATATCATAGAGAAGAAATCTACGCTTAACATTATGGATATTTTTGCTGAAGAACAGTTTGCTCTGCCAATAGAAACCTTCTCTGGTTCCTCCATAGCCCCTGTGTTATCTGTGCCCTTCACTCCTTCCAAAATGAGTAGGATCTGATGTGCTCAGGGCTCTTCAGAAATGTTCATTTTTTGGCCATGGCATATATCAGCCATGTTCAAGTCAGAGCATCCAAGCTGCATGATTGTAACTTTTATATTTACCTTTTGAATCATAGCATGGTTTGCGTTGGAAAAGACCTTTAAAGCTCATCCAGTTCCACCCCCCTGCCATGGGCAGGGACACTTCCTAAAAGATCAGGTTGCTCCAAGTCTCATCCAGCCTGACCTTTTGGACTATACCAGAAGGATCTATCATCCACTCAAGTCTGAATTGAAAGTTCAGTTTTTCTATTACTCTCCTCTTTTTTCTAGGAGCTCTTTTCACAAAACTTACTTAAAAGCCTTACCTAAAAGCCAGTCTGCGTAGAGCATCCTACAAACCCCTTAAATTTCAGTGTATTTTCCACAAGCTGGCACATTAATTTGTCATGGCTGCAAGATTCATCTAAGCCAACTTGTTTATAAATCTATCTGCACACACAAATACCTTCTCTAACAACTCAGAAATCACACAGGGAAGTCAGGCAGGGACATTCTGTACCCAACACACCAAACAGCTTGTCCTTAGCTTTCAGAAAGGGATTAAAATTTGGTAAGACTTTCTGCTATTGCTTAAGTCTGATATGTTTCAGGAGGGCACATGCAGAGCTTCTGAGCTTCCCCATGCCATCTTAGAGCAGCTCCTTGCAGATGAGAGGCACTTACTTGTTGCAAAGCTCCATCTCCGTTATGATAATCTCTTGGACGTGCCAGAAGACATCAGCTTTTGCAGATGACTTTTTTCCATCTTTTGGGCAGTGACCAACGCAGATGGCTGCTATATCCCCAACATTCTTTGAAGAGAACTGAAACGTGTCTGTTGCACCCCTACAGGAGACAGGAAGCAGTTTCAGTTAGCACCTTGATTGCTGGCAGTGAGTTGTTTCGTGTGGACATTAAGTAATTTGCACAAGACTACAGAAGACAGAAGATAAGTGTTCATTTACAGTAATTTGCTTTAGCTCACAAACATTCAGCACAAAGTATATTTTCCATATATAAATTTAGAATTTTCTCTGATTAGGGGTGACACTTCAAACTGTTGCCACCAGGCCTTTCCAGGATAAACTTGGGCTGTTCTACATACAAAATTTGCCTCGTTGTAGATAAAGCTGAAGAATGATTAATTTCCCCTCCAGGACTCATTCATTCATTCTTGACAGATACTGTATCTGTTACACATCTACCCACCATAGCTGTTTTAAATTTGCTAGTTCATCCACCCTTCCTGAAGCTCAGCTTGAAAACAGTTTAGAGAAACAATAGGTCTCTGTCAAAACCTTGGCTGGCTCCATCCTGTCCCTGGTGTGTCTATTAGGTTTATCTGCTTGGATTCTTCCTTATTCCAGCCTGCCTCCAAGGACGAGCTGTGACAAATGCTTTTGGAGAGTTGTCTTCAACTTCACTGTAGACATCAGCAGCTTAAGGTCAAGAGGAAGCTTTTCCTGATCTTGCCTGTTTCACATGAAATCATTAAATCAGGTGTAGGGAGAGGATTCTCCCCCTCTGCTGTGCTCTGGGGAGACTGCAGACCTGCAGTCTTCCGTCCAACCCTGGGTCAACAACACAAGAGGGACATGGAGCTGTTGGAGCAAGTCCAAAGGAGGCCACAGAGATGCTGTGAGGGCATCGCTCTATGGCTGAGAGAGGTGGGCTGGGTCAGCCTGGAGAACAGAAGGCTCCTCAATGGAAGACCTTAGAGCAGCTCCCAGTGCCTAAAGGGACTACAAGAAACCTGAATAGGGGTTTTGGACAAGGGTCTGTAGGGACAGGACAAGGGAATGGCCTTATACTTGCAGAGGGGAGATTGAGACGAGCTCTTAGGCACAAATTCTTCCCTGTGAGGATGGTGAGGCACTGGCACAAGTTGCCCAGAAAAACTGTGACTGCCCCATTCCTAGCAGTGTTCAAGACCAGGTTGGACACAGGGGCTTGGAGCAACCTGCTCTGGTTGAAGGTGTCCCTGGCAGTGGCAGGGGTTTGGAATTGATGAGCTAAGGGGTCTCTTCCAACACAAACCACAGAATCATAGAATCATAAAACAAATAAGATTGGAAAAGACCTTACATTCATTAGTTCCATGATTGTATGAAATATCAGCCATTCATACTAAACTCCACATCAACTATAATTTCACCTTCCTTTACAAAACTACAAGAGAAACCTTTCTTCTCTGCGAAGCAACGGAATGTGAGCAGTGTTCATGACTTCGAAGACATTTCTGTCTCCTTAGAGTGTGCTGTGCTCTTAAAGTAGAAAACCCATCTCACATTTGGAGCACTGTGGTCCCACATGGGAGAAGGGATCTATCCTATGTTCCTTAAATATATCCCCAGCTCATCTGTGAATGAGGCTGATATTCTGCTTTCCTCATGTGACAGTGATTTTTCAGTCTTACCCCCCAGATTCATCTAGAAAGTCAAATCTAAGCATCTCCAACAGCATTTAGCCTTCAATTATTTTTACTTTCTCTCTGGTTCCCACTGCCAGTATGATGCTGTAAAAGGAACTAAAACCACCTCCAGCTTCCTTTTGCTCCTCCCAGCTCAAAAACACATAACCTCTCCCACAGCTTGCCAGAAGCCTGGTTGTATGTATGAATACAAAGGACATGCACAAGCACACACAAATAATCTACATTTCCCATTACAGATGCCTTTTTCTAATGATTTTAAACCTGCCCTGTGTCTGCCCATAAGAAACTATTTTTACATCTTCCTTTTACTTTAGATGAGAAGCCACTAAGCATTTGTAAAGGGGGCATGCAAAACAATGTGGTGCAAGCACAACCCTGTAAACCATACTGGAAGAGAGGTGGTGTTTGTGGAATCCATGCAACTGTTCTTTTAGCCTACCATCCTGTACTACTACCTTTCAAATCTCCTTTTCTTGGAGGAGTTTTCCATAAGGAATTCTTTCGAGCGGCCCAGCTTTCCTTCTAGGATGATCCAGATGTTTTCCTTTGTTTCTGCATCCTCTCTGTCACTTGTCACTGTGGCAATCTCATAGGCTTTAAAGCATAATTAACACACACATTAAACAGAAAAAGAAGAGCAGATGGTCAGGAAAATCTCTTCATTTGGCTGTCACTTTGCTTAAAAACTCTTTTCCTAATATTTATCACAGCACACAAGAAAACATTTGCGAAACAAGGATGGAGCCGTAGCTGAAGTCTGTGGGACTTTTGACTTGTACGTGCTTTGGATTTCATGCAGGGATAGAGTACATGAAAAACATTAGTACTGCTCAATCAGCTTGCAAGCATAGATGGAGCAGCTCTTGAACAAGCTGTGCCCAGCTCCCTGCTGTGCTAAGCACTCCCTTTTCAACACAGCCCAAATCCAAATGTTTTTGTGCCACAATCCTAGCAAGAACATGGAAGTTAGGCATGTACCTAAGAGGATGTGCTCAGGTGCTGTAGTGGCATGTAAGTACCCAAAATGTCAATCTCGAGGCTGATTTCTTGCAAAGGGAAGAATGAAATCACACTGAAGGAATGTGATTATTGTCTCTCCAGCACTCTCACAAAGAAGAGCACTACAGTGCAGGATTTACTTACATACACTTTTCTATCACCAGTGCAGTTAAATAGCTCTTGATCGTTTACTTGCTCACCACATTAGACACTAGTGCAATACCTTAGATCATGGGAAATTGCCCAGAGCAGACCCAAGCCTATGAGGTGTTTAGCTCAGCCATCATGTTCAGCTGGGATACTTGAGCTAGTAGCCCAGGACACGTTAAGAAAGAAGCTGAAGCAATGTTACCTAGCTTGAAGAATTGAACTTATCTTCCACCTGGAAGACTCAAACCCATTTTATCTAATGAGACCATAACCATGTGGCTTACTGCTTATGCTTATTGTTTACTGCTGGATTGAACTGCTGCAGATGTGCCCTTCTTAGGTTTCAACACAGAATGATATGGTTTTCTTCATTGTAAATCCTGATTTCTTTCTTTTTGACTACACCACTGTATTTTTGAACTAAAGAGTATCCTAAATAACCCAACCCTTAAACACTGCAACTACAAATACTTATTGCATGGGAACCCTTAGTGGAGGAGCAGCCCCTCAGCTAATATCACAAATCAACTCTAACTTACCAGTGCGTTCCTTCAGTTCCAGGATGTCATTATTGGCACAAGCCAGCTCCCTTATCAGTTGCCCATCATCTTCACCTTTAGCCAGCCAGCGATCACACTGGAAGCGAAATGTCTTGTCTGTGGCAGAGTCCATCACATCAACATATTCCAAGTGCCAGCCTGGTGCGATTCCTAGTAGAGCAACAGAATAAAAAAGACATTCTTGTATACTTTCACATATCTTGTGCACGGAGGTGAGATCCCTCTCCTTGGTAGCACCCTGCTGGTGCTAGAAATCAGAGAATCACATACTGGTTTGGGTTGGAAGTAACTCTAAAGGTCATCTAGTTCCAATCTGTATGCTATGGGCAAGGACACCTTCCACTGGACTGTTCTGTCACCAAAATTAATGTTGACTTGCTCAGGACCACAAGCTGATCCCCCTTCTATACTCAGGCCATGCTTTTGAGGGAGTCACGGGCTTTGATTACATATAAGGGAGTTAGAGCACGGCCTTGGATAAGCTAGGTTTAACCTCTCTGGTTAAGGGACAGTCATTCGTTCTTACACAGAACTTTGCATGAGTCTGGGCTTCTGCAATACCAGAAGCAGTAGCAGTAAGCAGTGAGTAGAGAACTTGGGGCTCAGGCCTGTTGTCAGCATACCAATACTGGAGCTGTGCCAGGAAGAAACACTAATGGGGCTTAGGGACACCAAACTCTTTCAAAACTCCAGGGAAATCAGGGCCTTGCAGAGCTGTTTGCCCAAGCCCGAAGAAAGAAATCTCTTGGAAATCAGAAGGTTTGGGGGCAAAAGTTAATGAAGCAGCTTCTGTCACAGAAACTGCGATTGGCTCTTCCTTCTGTTTTCAGAGAAACATGAAAAATTAAATCCAAATGAAATATATGAATTCATGTTCCATCTAACCTCCAAGCCTCCACCACACACGTCTGTAACTGTTAAACACAGCAATATAGGTATGGTTTGTGGTGGTCCCTTCACTCTTTGGAGCACTAGCTGGCCACAAGCTGTAGGGTTTAGTGTCTTCCTATGGGCTGTGTTACCCCCAAACCCTTTGTACTTGGATTTGAAGGTCAGAAGGTAAATTGCAACTTGCTCCTTTGACCCTGCCAGCTAACACATGCAAGGAAATTACCCATGCTATCCTGATTTTGCCAAGCAATCAGCAGAAATCCGGTAGTGCTGGTCTGGACATGAACATAGGGCAGACTAAAGTGATGGATGCTCTAGCAGGAGACCACCAAATAAGCAAACTTTGCCTTGGGGCCTTCTTAAACCACAGCAAGCTCCATTTCAGTTTCCTATTTTACTTTTTCGGTTTTCCCAGTGAAAAAGAAACTTGTACATGAAGAAAAGGGCATTTTTGAACTTTTTCCTGTTTTCTCTGTTGAAATACAAGATGCTTTAGTTGAGGCTGGGGGAGGACAAAAGGTTTTGACTGTTCTGCTTACAAGTCCTGTTATTAGTTAGACAAAGAAATGTGACACTCATGATGAAAGATCTCTGCTGGCTTATTTACATCCCAAAGACATTAAACAGCTCTTGCTCTTCCAAGAACTCACTGCCATATGCCTACTTCCTTAGTTTGCAAACATTAATCTTCTGTAGCCCTGAAATAAAATGATGGCACCTTTCTCGTTTATGACAACAAGCTACCCAGTGGGCTGACATCCTTCCACACTATGTGTTGGCAGGTTTTTACCAGCCTCACAGCCATTCCTGTTTCATACTTTGGCTTCCAGAACCTTCTTCAAGTTAGAAAATTACCTGCTACGAAGCACAGACGTCAACCAAGGACACCACTTGCCCCTTACATTTTTGGGGCATGAAAGTGCAGAATCATTGTGGCTGGAAGGGACCTCTGGAGAGTATCTTGTCCAACTGCTAGCTTAGAACAACCTTAGCTAAAGTAAGTCATTGCAGTCCAGTTTTGAACATCTCCAAGGACTGAGACCCCACAACGTCTCTGGGCAGCCTGTGCCAGTGTTTGATTACCCATGACCAGGAAAAAGAAAAGCTTTTTTTACTATGTTTAAATGGAATTTCCTGTATTTCAAATAATGCTCATTGTCTCTTGTCCTGTCACCAGGTGCTGGTGAGAAGAGTCTGGCTCCAGCTTCTTATTTTCTTTGCTGTCACTGTCCAATATTGGTACATATTCATAAAAGATCCCTGAACCTTCTCTTCTCCAAGCTGAACTGCCCCAGGCAATTCCAGTGCTCCAGTATCCCACAACAGGTGCTTCAATTTCTTAATCACTTTTGAGGCCCTTCACTGGACTCTCTCCAGTACATTCTTGACCCCCTTGAACTGGGAGGACAGTGCCATGTGCCAGTGAAAAGACCTGTACAAATACCACAGGTCCAGCACCCAAGCAGGGGAGATGAGTGCACTACCAACATGCAAGGTCTTCTCCAGGCTGCATCAGCAGGATGAAGGTCCAGGGCATGGTGTTGGGGGTGAGATGGGATGAAATAAAAGTTTACTGCCTCCTGGGCAGACCTTATCAAGTCCCCCAGGGCTCACACCGTGCTCTACTTGGAGCAACTTGCTCTTTGGGGCTGTATGGAAATGTATTCTAAGCATGTTGGCAGTGTCAGCTCTTATTCTTTTCAGAATGCTTATTTCCATTTAAGTTTAATGAACATCTCTGCAGCATATTCAGGAGGCTGCTCAGCTTCCATCAGAACTTTAGTTAAAACCGTACAGGATGAAAGAAAAAAAAAACGTTAATTCTCTAGGGAGAGATATCAATGAATACAGACTGAGACAGAATAAATCTCTGATCCTGGTCCTGTTGCCAGCAGTGAACAGCATGATTTGGACAGGATCAGTGCTAAGCAGCAGTATCAGAAAGGAGAATGAATGAGATGCACAAACCCTCCTCCCTCTTCTTCAGCCTGGTTGAGCATGCACTTACCAGGAGAGCTGCATCAAAAACCTGCTCTTTTATCACAGGGAGAGGTGGTCCAGAGCTGACTTTACAGCAGATGTTGGAGGTGAGGGAAAAGCAAGCACAAAGTACAGCTTGTCCTCGTGTTCCATGGGAAAGACGCATTTATCAGCTCTGGGTTTATTTAAAGGGCAAGATCTGGGCTCTGTCAAGGGACTGACACTGGAAAGAAAAGACCAGCAGGGTGTCCCTTACAGCACAAGGGTACCTCAAGCCAAGGAACTTAGAAAAACTGTGTTATTGCCCCAAAGCATATTCCTTTTTGCATTAAAGGAAAATATTTTTCTCTCCTCTCACTAGAATTAGTCTTTCCTTTTTTCTGTTTTCCTTCCTAATGGTTACCAATTTAAATTAGGAGACCTGGAAGCTGTAGAAGTATTCCATATCACTTTTAATTCCTCAAGAAAAGTGATTCAGGTGAATGCTGTACTGGCTATACCCAAAGCAGCACACTTTTGCACCCTGTCTGTGACCCCTGGTACCAGGAGCAGTGTCACATCAAGGGTTTCACTGCCACAGGATTTAATGACATTTAAAAGCTGACATGGAAACGAAATTATTGGTTCAAGGCTGAAAAAACTATTGTGGTTTACCAACCAAGGTACTATTTTACTCTTGTTTCAGACTGGGAAAGAGTAGATTCAACTTCTTTCTGCATCCATCTGGAAAAAATGCAAAGTTGGTAATGCATAGTGTAAATGTGAGACTTTCCTTCTGCTGAGCTGGCTATGTGCTGAAAGCACATCAGTGGAAAGAAAAGAAACCATGTTTGCAGAATCACTTTTCAGGTATGAAATCCTCGTTTCAGGATATTACCCTGTTTACAGCTTCTCTTTCTGTGTGGCTTCAGCAGTTCAATGGACTCAGAGATACTACAGAGCCTATGAAACAGTGGGAAAGGAAACTACATCTTATACAGATGTTTGATACCCAGAGACATCAAACCCTCAGCACTAGCTGGTTTATGGAGTAGACAGCAGTGAAGGATTGAGGAAGAGGAGCCAGAAAAGTGGTAGGGATGTAGCAGACTTAGAAAAAACTAACCTAGGTCCTGTCTGCTGCTCACACAGCCTGAAATAACCTCTGCAGCAACGGTTCATTGCCCTTTTCCCTGGATACCACTGGATAGTGGATCCTGATCACAGAATACCAGACTGGTTTGTGTTGGAAGAGACTTTAAAACTTATCTAGTTCCAACCCCCTGCCATGGGCAGGGACACCTTTCTCTAGACCAGGTTGCTCCAAGCCCTGTCCTACCTGGCCTTGAACACTGCCAGGGATGGGGCAGCCACAGTGTCTCTGGGCACCATGTGCCAGCACCTCACCACCCTCACAAAGAAGTGCTTCTGCCTTATATTTAATCTAAATCTACCCTCCTGACTTACCATGAATGCCACAGCTGCTCCATCATTCAAATTTCAATGTCCGTAGAAGAGCCAGAGCACATCGGTTTGTGCCCCACTGGCACCTCAATCAACAGCATCAGAACAAGGGCTCACGAACAAATCAACTGTAAAAAGGCTTTGGACAACATGGTGGGCTTTTCTGCAGTGACCCCAGTACAAACTAGGACCATTACATTTGTCTCCATTACTGCTTTGGGACAAAGGGGTAGAAATAACACATATCTGTGCAGTTTCTTCTTGATTATTCAGGTCTCAGTCTTTATAGCAATGTTGACACCACTGTGCATTTGTAGAAGATCCCCTCTCACCTCAATAAATGTTCAATGCTCCTAACAAAAGGTACTTCAATCCAGGTCTGTTTTGCTGCCATCGAAATCCCCAACAGCAAACCTGCCTTAATAAAACCTGTGCCTGTGCCATGTAGGCTCCTTAATGGTCCACAGCTGAAAGTGACATTTTCAGTAGCACAAAAAACATTTCAAATGTAATTAGAGAGGAGAAGAACTTTGGGGAAAACAGAATCATTTTGCTTGCTTGGCTCTGTATAATTTTGTGTCATGAAGGGTATTATCTTCCCCAAGTGTTCTTATGTAAAAGAGCAGTTATTTGTCCCATTTATTCTCCTTTCTCAAAAGGGTCCAAGCTGACATGTAGGTGATGGTGGTCAAGGAAGCTCTGTGTGTATCTGAAAAGACCATCTTGACTTTTTACCAGGTGATGATGAAAGCCTTTGCTTTCCTGATATTAGACAGACAGGCTGGATTGTAAGCTCCTTGTCATGTATTTCTGCAGTGATTTTATCAGTCAAGTCTGACTTTAGAAGTAGTAGATGTAACACATAATGACATTACTGCTTCATTTAACTAAAACCTCAACTTGCAGCACTACACGTTTTTTTGCCTCTCTTGGGGGACAGCACCTCTTCCCCGGCCTATATTGACCCCTAAATTGTTAAGCTTTTCTGATTTATGCAGAAATGTGGAAGGATGGGAGAAAAAAAGTGAGATTGAACTGAGTCTGATGGGTTCACTTCTCATCAGGCTCCTGGTCCTTTGGTTTGTGTTACTAAACATTAACTACCCATGCAAAGTGAAACCTGGTGGGGTCAAATCTGTGCTCTCAGAACCACATCCAGGCTTGGATACGCTCCTGTCCATGGAAGCTAAACCTTGTCCACTCTTTGCAGTTGTGGTGTCCTCAATATAAAAAGACATGGAATTGTTGGAACAAGTTCACAGGAGGGCCACAAGGGTGATCAGGGAACTGGAGCACCTCCCGTATGAAGACAGGATGAGAAAGTTGGGGCTGTTGAGCCTGGAGAAGAGAAAGCTGTGTGGAGACCTCATAGCAGCCTTCCAATATCTGAAGGGGGCCTATAAGGGTGCTGGAGAGGGACTCTTTATTAGGGACTGTATTGATAGGACAAGGGGTAATGGGTTCAAACTTAAACAGGGGAAGTTTAGATTGGCTATGAGGAAGAAATTCTTTACTGTGAGGGTGGTGAGGCACTGGAATGGGTTGCCCAGGGAAGTTGTGAATGCTCCATCGCTGGCGGTGTTCAAGGTCGGATTGGACAGAGCCTTTGGTGACATGGTTTAATGTGAGGTGTCGCTGCCCATGGCAGGGTGGTTGGAACTAGATGATCTTAAGGTCCTCTCCAACCGTAACTATTCTATGATTCTATGATTTTATATTCATCAACTTTCTCCTCTATCCTTTTATCTATCTAGGGCAGATCTTTGGTTTGGTTTTGCAAGCAGTGGATGCTTGATCAAAGATAATAGCTGTCATTGCTGGTGCTTATATTCCCATAGGAGTGAAAGGAAAATATTTTTTGGGTCATTGGCTGCTCAAGGGGCAGTGAAGAATTGTTGCTGCCCAGCCTTTCACAGCCATTAACCAGCTCTGATCAGCCCCTTAATTGCAATATTTTAATTTCCACATCTTCTGAAACATAAAGTAATGACAGCTGCAAAGACAGTTCATCAGCCTTGTCTCCTCTGACATTATTTATCCCCTGCCTGGTTACATGACCATCCCTAACCACCACACAAGACATCAACTAGAAAGTGGTGGGAGCATTGATAGCAGCGTTGGATTACTCGAAATGGAACGTTAATTCTGAGGTGTCAAAATCATAGCATCTAGATCTGCATCAGTACATCTCAAAACATTCTAAGAAGGTGAATATTTTTTATCCCTAATTTACATAATTGAAAATGAGGTACAGGGATGTGATTTACGCAAGATCACTCTGCAGGCCAGTGGCAGAATAAAAATAGATTAATTTTGTGTATCTCTCCTTTAGAATCGTGTTGCTTCACACCTCAGCATTTCTCAGCAGAGCAGACAGGCAATGCAAAATCTCTCACAACCTTTGGCAAAGCAAAAGCTTAACACTTGGGACAGTTTTAGAAAACAGGTCCCCTGTCCCTCCTCCTCTGTTGTCTGTGTAACTTACACAGTCAAGGATTTGATTCAAAACCACTCATAAATTAGTCTCAGACACTACCCCACCCACCTATCTTACAGATAAACTACTCCTGTGCAAAAACACTTAACAGATCAGAGTGAAGATATAGCAGTTTCTCAGATTATATTCATGTGATTGAAGTACATTTTTGTGTTTTATTGAGACATACTTGATGCAAAAGCATTTAAGAGGGATGCAATTTTTCCCCAAAAGATGCAAAGGAAGATTGCAGAAAAAAAGCTTTTATAGAATTGTTGATTCTACAGCTGTACCTGGTCTTTGGGGCTCTTCTACTCTGTAGTGAAGGGTTCTGCAGTTACAGGAAATTAGAGAAAATGAATGACTGCACAAGGTCAACACTGCAGTCTTCACCTTCTCTCCGATTCTGTTGTTTTATTTGCTTACAACTTCTCCTTTGTTCCTTACTTTATGTCAAATCTGGACAGTGAGATACCAGCAGTGTCTCCTGTTTCTGCTGTAATGCCTACAGCACATATCTGTGATAGGAATGTTGAATATAAGGAAAAAAACTGCCACGTCTGAGAGAGGAAGGTGCATGGTATATAAGGGCTTTGTGAGTCAGTTCTGGGGTGTGCCCCTACAAAAGACTAAAAAGACAGATCTTCAGGTTTCTTTTAATAATTTATGACCTAGAAGTGCCCAAAAGGCTTTAAAAATCCTGTCTGTGAGTTCCACAAATGTATCTCTGGGAAGACCATGTTCAATGCCTGGATAATTAAAGATCTGATCCAAGAAACTGCTCTTTAAACAGATAGTTCCTTCAAAGAAAGAAAATGAGTTGCTTTTAATGTTTCTGACTTGGGTCCAGATCAAGAAAGTGGAATTGGATACTTTTTCCATTTGAAGAGCCACCCAAAAGGAGTCACCGGGCAGTTAGTCTTTTAAAACTCAATTATACAATGTCACAGCAGTTGGTATAATTGAGAGAAGGGCCCCGTCGAGGCAAAGATGTTGGCCTGAATAACCTTGTTATTTACTTCTGTCTTTGCTTCTATACACAAAGAATTCTGGTTTACCCATACTTTAACTCTCTGTGGATCCCCTTGGCTGATGGCAACTGAGATAATCAAGAATCTGAAATGGATGACTTTAGAAAGACTGCTTATCATCTGGGTTCAAATCTACTCAGGCAGATGAGAGAGCTAAATCCAGATTTCCCATATGTCCTTGGAGATGCATCTCTGCAAGGAGAAAAAGGAAAAAAAAAAAAAAACAAACGTGTTTTCTAGGTAAATAATTCCATTACTGAGATACTGAGAAACTTTAAGCCATTATTCCAGAATGCTGATTTAGTCTTTAAATCAGAGAAAAAATAGAGGCCTATATTTAGAAAGCCAGCATTTCTACAGACCTACAGATACTGATCTTGCATAAATGTAGAAGCAAATTAACTGAGATACGAAAAAATACATAATGGCTATCTGAGATCAGGAGATGGGAATTCTGGAAACGATTAAATTTGCTCAGGGAGCCTAAATATATTAGGTTGAACGTCAGTATCTAAAAGCAAATAGGGGCAAGCTAAAAAGACATGGAGCAAAACTTGGCAGTAATTTTCATCCAGAGCAATTCATTGTTACCAGACTTTCACTGATGATCTCTAAACAGCTAAAATCCCAGGAGCAATCTCCTTAAAGTTGCAGTTGTGAAGTCTTTAAACTGCCTGCTTTTAAATGAGTGCCAAAATCCTCCCTAATCAATTTTACTGAAGACAGAGGAATTGCTGAAGTCAGAGGGGAGTTCACTCTTCCTTTAGATCTCATAGATCTCATTCCATTCAGCAGTTTTTGTGGGGGAAATGGCATTTAAAAGCATTAAAGTAAGACCATAAAACTGACGTGCTTTTCGAGAGGAGGCAAACACAGTGTTTGCTCCTTAAAAATGTTTTGACAGCCTTTGGCATTGTAATTACTGCTTCTTCAACTCTCAGTATCCTTCTGCAGTCAAATTTCAGTGAGAATGGAAATGAAAGTGGGATGTGAAATGGGAGCAAAGCCACTGGAGCAGAGCTTTATGATGAAGATGGAATATGGAGCTGGACTTCATGTCAAAGTAGCCACATTTGACAAATCATTTAAATGCATTTTGTTCTGAAATGAGAGCAGTTTGGTTGACTTTTTGCTGGAACTGGGTGATGTCTGAATGGAAAAAGAAGCCTTGTGATCCTACTAGGGTTTCCCTGAACTAGTCCTGAACTAGTGCTAAATGCATCTAATGTGAGTCAAAATAGGATGATGCTTTCATTGAGGCTGATTACTAAGATTCTTAGGAAAAGAACATCAACCATGTTCCAAGCATTCAGCATGTAGGTATTCTTCCACTACTTCAAGGGGGCCTAGAAAAAATAGAGAGAGAGGCTTCTGTAAGGGCCTGTAGGGGCAGGACAAGGAGGAATGGCTTTAACCTCTGAGAGGGGAGATTGAGATGAGCTCTTAGGCACAAGTTCTTCCCTGTAAGGGTGATGAGGTGTCGGCACAGAAAAGCTGTGGCTGTCCCATCCCTGGCAGTGTTCAAGGCCAGGCTGGACACAGGGGCTTGGAGCAATCTGCTCTAATAGAAGGTGTCCCTGCCCATGGCAGGGTCAGGAACTGAATGAGCTTTAATGTCTCTTCCAACGCAAACCAGTCTGTGAGTCTACGACTGTAGCAGCAGGATAGGCCAGTGTGAGGCCGAGTCTTTCACAGACCACTGACAGAAAGCTACTTAGTTTTTAAAGAAAAAACCTAAGGAAAGAATGATCAACATCTGGTGCCTCTAGGTAATGGTAAATACAAGCACACTTTTATTTAATACCTTAAGTCCCCCAAGGATCTGAAAAAAAGCATACACAACCCTAGGTCCCTGACCCCGCTACTCCTTTCGAAAAAATACAGCCAGGAATTTCTAACCAGTGGCTCAGCCAATTTATACAAAATATGTAAAGAGACCAGGCATATATGCAAAAGCTAGCTATAGCCCGGGATCCCAGCAGTCATAAATACCCACTCAACAAACTGTCATGTGCGAAGTTTTAGATAGGATATGTATTTTACATTACTAATGCAAGAACAATGGAGCAACATATGTTATGATTTAAAACACAGTTCTGCTTCTTTCTAGGGGGGAGAAACAAGTACATTTTCGTAGAACAAAACCTGATCATGCTGTTTGTCCAAGGCTTAACCCTGCAGTCAACTAGGTCTGTTAAAAGCCCTATTAACTTTTGTTTATAAATGGAAACCAGTAATAGGGCAGTAATACGGAGAGTGTGGAACTGCAATGTGTATTTATATTCATATTTCAGGTTCTGGACACATGGTTTACTATTTTAGCAGACTTCTGGTGGCTATCTGGGTAGGTGCCCTTAGCCCATAGCAAATTTAAACTAATTGAGCCTTTTTACTGCTTAGCCTAAGACTAAACTCTGTTTCTTCCCTTTGCCTCTAACCAAGGGCATGCTGATAGCCATTACCATAGCACGGCTGCAATGTGATAACTTCCCAGTCTGCATCAACATCATCGTCACTGGCACAGAGAATTTGAACTGTGATCACTTGTGCAAGAAGGAAAAGGCAGCAGAAGAGCCCAGATTAACAGGATTTGCTTGTCACTCAGCAGAGAGCAGACCCATGGAACTCATTGCCACAGGTTGCTGTGGGTGCCAAATGTCTCCTGGAGAGTCTGGACAAGTACTTGAATGAGAAAATACACTGAAAGTTGCTTAATGGACAAAAAAGGATAGCTGGCTCATGACGTGCCTGGAGCTCTGCATAGTAAGATGCAGAGAACTGGGGAAGGATTATATACTCTTGCAGTTCCTCCTCTTTCTTGGGCACACAGTGATGCTGCTATTGAAAACAGCTGCCAGGCTCAACAGATCCTCATCTGACCGAGTTTTCATTTTGCTACACCCCAGCCTTTTCAAGTGCCTGAGCCCTAAAAATCAGCTCTGATAAGGTGGGTGCATTTTGTCTTGTTTGCATGATCCACCACTGGGGAGCCACAGTGTGACTTGAGGAAAGTGTTGGCTTTGTATACATTTAGCTAGTGATGGGTTTGGAAATGAATGTGCAAGTCCGTATTTATTTCTTCATGATCTCAGGCCATCTGAACTACCCTTGCAACTACAGAGATGCCTGTTTGTTGAGCAAAAACTCTATCACTTTTATACCCCTTTCTTTTTCTGCTTCTAAACTGAAGATTCAAAGAAGTGATTTGACAACTAAAATCAGGTAGAAGCAGCACTCTGACTGCATTCAGCATCCACTGTATAACATATTACAGAGGTTAAGCAACTAAATTTTACTGCATTTTGAGAGTGATAAATGGGAGCAAAGTTTGCAGTGGCTGGGAATAAACAATCATGTTAGGTGGATGTTTTTTTTCCCCATATTTCATAATAGACAGGGGTTGCAGTAAGATTTTCTTTCTTTTTACTGTTTACTTTTTGAAATAAAAACAAGGGGGCAAACTTCCAGTGGGGAAGTCTGACCCAGAGGTGGTACCTTCCATTTATGTTGCATGAGATACAGCTTTCCGCCATCTGCCATGGCTTGCAGAGGTCAAGACGATGATGGCCAGGATCTATTCATACTGACACATAACCCTTGCTTGGCCATAAACCAGCTGCCCCAGTACAACCAGAAAACAACTGGCCAGTCCTGCTGCCATTCCCCCCAGGACTTTGATAAATACTACTGCCAAAATTGCCTTGTTAACACTGAACCAAGTGGGTCTGTGAGAGCTATAAATCTTCAGGGCTGCAGCAAGGGCCTGCCACTAGCAAGCAATCACTGTTAATCTCTTTTAGATGGAGATGGGAAGAGACGTCATCACAGCAACTGAATGATGCATTTGTTGCAAGATGCTGCTTGGTGTCTGAATAGCAACACCAAGGGTTGTGACAGTGGTGTCAAGTGCTGCTGTTAGTGAAACCGATCAGGGTGTCCAGCAGCAAGGAAATGTCAGAATCTCTGCCTGCAGGGCAATGCAAGCTCACCAGCTGATATAGTGATTTTAAAAAACACAGACGCAGATCTTTATTTCTAACTTCTAAAGCTCATTATGTTATGCCAGGCTGCAATACCCCATATGTCGGTGTCATGCTAATAGTGTTAAATTGTTAAACAAGTGGCATACCAGCCCATGAAAAAAGGTACTGAGCTAAAAGAGCCAGCAAATGGGTTTGCTTTGTATGAGCTGTCATCTGTACTGCTTCAGAGCCTATAAGCTCAGACTGAAGCTGTGGACCCATTAGAGCAGACACCACATCAGCATGAAGAGAGAAGGTCTCCTTTATAATGGGGTTTGTTTAGGCAGGCAAACTAAGACACAGGATCCAGGTAAGATCTTTTAGATTACCCAGCCTGCATCAGAGTGCCCTCAGCTATGTCCACAGAGGAGGTGCTTTGCTTCAGTCCTGACCTCTTTTGCCCCCAAGTCACTGCCCTGACCTTTGTTGTCATGCCAGATCCGCACTTTGCAGAGATCTCCCAGGCTCAGCATGTCCGAGAAGCTGAATTCATCCATCTGGTTCCTTTCAAACTTGTTAGATTTGTTGGACTCTTTCAGAGGCAGGGTCCCACTGTCCCCGTTCTCCCCAAACAGGATCAAGGACACGTTAGCATCAGTACCTGCTCCTGGAAGAAAAGAATAAGCCACATGGTCAGCAGCTAGCCTGCCATATAGATCTGACACCCAGCTACCAGATGGTGGAAATGGAGACAGCAAAAGAAGGCTGGAAGAGGCTGCAGTGCTGATCAGGTTTGTCTGCCATAGTCAATGAATTTCACTGAATTTATGCAGGATCCTGCAAGGAGTACACCCCATGGAAGCTAACAAGCCAGCCCTTCCAGCCCATCCCTCAAATACAGCTGGAATGCTTCCTCCTTCCATTCAGGGCATGGTGACCGTGATGGTTAGCAATAGTAACAGAAAGGAGGAGTATCTGTTCCTGATGGAGCACAGTGTAAGTCGTCCCTTTGCAGGGGATATCAGTGTTGTCACTCCCATTTTTCCAAGGTGGCTTGGGAAGCAAAGTGACTAACCCAGCAATCTATGAAAGAGCGTAAAAGAGCATATTTTAATGTTTCTGTCTTCAAAGTGTTAGTACATGTTGTCCTTCCAACTGGGTCACAATCGTTTTTCCACACTGTGGTCCCACAACCTTCTCCAAGCTGTTCTGTGGCACCCAGGACACTTCAGCTTGGGTCTGTGTCATATTGCTCTCCCTGTGTTACACGACACAGTGCTTTGAAAGCAAAGTGCACATCTTCAGTCAAACCACTACAGTATCTTGTGAACCAGTTTTCTACCTCCATAGGTCTTCCTTCTATATTCTGGTTTCTCAAAATATTGCCCATGCTGCATTTAATGGAAAAAAAAATCTGTTTCTCATTCACCAGTTTCTTCTACCAACTCCTACTTTTTCTTATGTATATGTTAGAAAAAGAGCTATTTCTAAGATGATCTTTATTACCTGAAATTGACTGTCGTATGCCCAGTACTGTCCATATTTTGCCACAAAGAGCAGCTATGCTGTCAATTTCCATAGAATCATAGAATGGTTTAGGTCAGAAAGGACCTTACAGATCATTTAGTTCCAAACCTCTGCCATGCATTTTTCTGACTTTTGGAAAGTTTAGGGCCAGTTCATCACCTGCAGTAACTTTATAAACCTTTTAGCTTAAGGTGCTACCACACTTTACCTGGCACTATCGACAATTTGACCAGAATTATTGCTTTGTATTTTTTGATGCCAAATTTTGATGCCATAATTAAAAAAGCAGATTAATAAAAATTGATTTTATTGCACATGGGAAGACATTCATTGCTATCTCAACTAGAGCCCTTAAATTTTGGGGAAATAAACATAAGATCATGAAGCTCAAATATCTCTTGCAAAGTCAGCTGCTGCTGCTGCTGGTTAGGCAGTCTAGCTTTGAACACTAACTGCCTGCCAAGCCATTCTTTACATAAGAGTATCATAAATCCACTTTGGCCCACACGGGCCATGTTTCCCACAGCTCCATTCACAACAAAATGCAGAGACAAAGTTGAGGGCACTTTAAACTTCTTGAGAAAGCTACCACTTCTTCAGTGCAATAATTTGAATACAGAAATTGAGAAGAAATCACAACTCTTCTTATAGCAGGACTGAAAAAAAAATACTAAAAGGAAAATAAAATAAGGAAGATAAAAGTCATACAGAGAAAAGGCGCCCCTGTGAAAAAACTGCGTATGTTTAATTGGTGCTAATTTTCAGCAGTTCCCTGGGAAGGACTTAAGAAGGAAGAGAAAGCATCAGCGATTCGGGCGATCCATTTGCTAGTACCTTTTATGACCCTAAAGCTTGCTGAGGTGGGGAGCAAAGCAAACTGAAGTCCATTTCCTTAGAAGGAGCAGCCTCACAATTAATACAAGGTCTCAAAAAGCACAGAACCAACTGTTTCTTAGCAAGACCATCCCTGCAGGAAGAAGCTTATGAAGGCCTCATGCCGTGACTTTTACCTCACAAGCAATTAGCAGGAGACAGGAATGAAAAGAACAGATATTCCTTAATTGATGTGCATTTCACCTATCTGGATGTCTATTTTTTTTCTGCTATTGTTGTAAATTCCAAGAACTTGTCAGGTGCATTTAGGAACTGCAACAAACTTGGCAAATGAAGAGATGAAGGTACTGTGGCTGCACAAGCCCTAAACAGCAATGAGTGCAATAGCTCCTTGGTCAATACTGGGGTCTGCAGCAATGAACTTTGTCATTGACACCCTAAGCAATGACAGAATGCATTCTCAGCAAATTTCCAGTTTCAGGGAGTGACTGACATGCTGAATGGCAGAGTTCCAACCCAGATTGACCTTGAGAAACTTGAGGACTGGGCAAGCAGAAATCCCAGGAAGCTTGTCAGGGTGAAATATAAAGTTCTGTATCTGGGGGGGAATAAATGCTGCATGTGCATGTGCTCAGGAGTTGAAGACAGCCCAAAGGTTATAGCAGGAATACTCATACGGAGGTTGAATCTGAGCTAACAGCAAGTTTTCAGTGGTTAGTGCAAACTGTATATTGGGCTACATCCAGAGGAGCTGAAGGGAAGATCTTACTTCCTTTGCTCAGTACTAAGAAGCCCATACTTAGGCCATGCCACTAATTTAAATTCCTGTGTCATGTCAAAACACTTGGGAAGGCTCAGTAGATAGTTGTCAAGGCAGACAGGAGCTGGGGCACATGACCATGAGGATAAGCCAAGTGAGATGAGCTGGGGCAGGTGAAAAGGGCCCTTTGGATGCATGGAAGGACAGTGATAATGGTGACAGGGTCATGTACTGGGAGGATGCCAAGCCATACCCCAAGAAGCCACAGCCACAAATTGTTGGGGAAATTGAGATTGTTCATCAGGAATAATGTGTTTATAATGGGAATGGTTCAAGTTTGGATCAGGCGCCTGGGGAGGTGGTGGCATCACCATCCCTGGAGTTGCCCATGATTCCTGACAGAGCTGGCTTGATCTAGTCCTGGCAATGGTCCTTTCAGCAGAAAATGGATGAAATAACAATCTCCAGTGGTCCCTTTCAACAAAAGATCTATGATTTTATTATGCTTATTGAGGAGGTGCATAATTTTTAAACAAACTCTGGGCTTGAGTCAGCCTTCTGAGGCCAGAGAACATCCTTCTTTTGACTTAACAGAGGCTTGGATAAGGCACTAGGAACTGACACCAACTGTTCAAATCTATGTAATTTGTAGGCTGTGGCTGAGCTGTCAACATAATAATTAACCTTGTAACAACAAAGATAAAACCCTTCTGCTTCATTAATGCTTGGAAAATGAGAAAGCAGTATTTATTCTTTCTTCATGTAGTTGCATTACTGTGCACATGCCTGCATATAGAATACAGGAAGTTTGTGTAAATCAAAAATAACCAGCAAGGACATTTTTGTGCCATGGAAAGAGATACCAGGAAGTCTGGCTCTATTGCAGTTGTGTCTGTGGGCCATATCTTAAGAAAATAAGATTATGTTTCTCATCTCTTGTAAGATCAAAAATAGATCAAGATCTTGGTTTTAACCACAGTTGTATCTGCTATAACAACCTCTTCTCCCTATATTCTAAATGTACTCAAAGCTGCCATCTGAGCTACTTCTGGGGGCTTCTGGATTTGACCTTTGAAAGAGAGGAGGTCTGACCACTGCAGGAAAGGAGCTTTCCGCTGGTGAAACAGTTATGTTACATGATCACTCAAGCTGAAAGTCTTCTGGAAAGCCAAACTGTGACTCAAAGATTTCTTTGAGTTTAAAGTAAAATAAGATTATTGTTGAATATGTGTGTATGATGTGGAGGAAATGGCTGATGTTTTCTAGTTTGTTGCAGGACAATTTTTGTGGGGTTCATTTTCCCAAGCTTTAGCTATCTAGTGTAACTTAATTGTGCTGGCTCTGTCTGAGTCTGATGAAGAGATATTGACAGAGACCCTCCAGAGGATGATCCAAACCACTCATAAAGATTTCTCTCCTGGATGAATTTACCACACAGTCTAGACTAAAAGATGCTAAGATCAAAAGTAAAATTTTTTGGAGGGTGACAAATATTTGAGATTAATTTTCTTCTTTTTTTTTTTCCACTTTCTTTTTTGTCTCAGTGCCTCTGGTGCATTGAAAAGTTGAAAGCTATTGCAGAGACACACTTTAAACATAAAAATAAACACGTCTGATTCTATTCATTGTGGAGCATTGCTGTCCTGAGACAATGTCAGTGCGTCAGGAGACATGTTCAAACTAACAGTCAAGGATAAAATGCTTTTCTTCCTGAATTGGTCTAATCAGGAGCATGGACTACATAATGAGCAAAGAGGAGAGATGGTTCATGACGTGTGTCCTTTTTCTTTAAGCTGTATCAAGTTCAGCATTATGTCAGTACTCTGTGTGATCTAATCATAAACAGACTCTCGAAACTGCTTTTTCCTACTGGCTGTCGCTGCTCTTAATGAAATAAAATGTTTCATCATTAATACCCATCAACCTTCATTCAATAGGAAGGACAGATCTGTCTGCTGTCCCTGTTATCTGTTATTCTCCTTTCATTTCTATTTCCATCACCTTTGTGAGTTAGGGCTGGATTTCATAAAAAGGTCACAGAAAGATCTACCATTACACCAGATGGATTGCCAGATATATAAACAAATCTCCCTCCCTCTCCTTTGTGTTTTTTTTATGTATTTCACTACATGTTTTCCAGACAAGCAGCAGGCAGAGCAGATAGATAAAAAATGGTGAGGTGGCATGAAGACACTCTGCCAGGGGACTTTTACATTCTCAGATCAAACCTCATAAGGTGCATAAATTACTGATAAATCCAGAAAAAAGAAAAAAAAAAACCACCTATATATAGATAAAAAATAAAAAGAAAGAGGTAGAGATCAAGAGGTGATTATGTGCACTGGTGTGGCAGAATCCCGTTTGAGGGCAGCCTTTCAAATAAGTTGTCTGCAAGACAATGTCTAGCTTGCCCCATTTTGGCACAAGGGAGCTTGCACGTGGCTGCAGTTTTCATTCAGCAGCCCTGACAGAAGTTCTCATGAAAAGAGGCAGTGATCCCAGGAAATTACATAGAAATCCCATTCCTTGGCTCTGGAGCTCTGGAGCTTTCTTTATGCTCTGTTCCACCTCTTCTATCTGGTATGCCTGTAGGGATGGTATTCCTCAGCCTGAGATAAATGGTCTTGAAATACTTTGGAAAGCAGGGTGAATTACTGCTCTTTTATTTGGGCAATGCAGACAGACTGACTGAAAACCTGGAGCTCACCAGCTTTGATCACAGCCTTTTCTTTCCATCCTATATGGATGACCTGGCCAAAAAGTGAAAGAGGGTTCCTGGCGCAACATGATCTGGCAACAGCTACTTTAAGACATCTTCAGTGGAAGTGCTGAGAAGCCGAATCTAGGCCTTTTGTCTAAATATTTTATGCCCAGAGCTTAAATGAGGCTGAATCCCACCGAGTAACACCGTCATGATGAGCAGCCAGCTAAAATGGCAGTGTTCCAGCACACTACCCCAAATCATGATTTTTTTTAAATATAATTCCAATTTGCAAGCAGGGTTTTTTTTTTTTTCCATTGCTAAAAATTAAACTTCTTACTAGAGAAGTCATAAAATATGCACCATAAACATACCTCCAATGTCACTGGTTTTAATCATAAAATATACACCATAAACATACCTCCAATGTCACTGGTTTTAATCTGAAGAGTGTATGTTGTGTCCTCCATCATCTGCTCGTCATTTATGACAGCAGGCATCTCACACACAAGATTTCCCTTGGCATTTTTCAGCTTTGACAGCCATTCACCATAGGTAAAGGTGGCCACTTCTTGGTTAGTCAGGTTCTTCAAGATGATCTGCAAAGAGATAAAACGAGGTCAGAAAACTCCAGCTAAACTGTAGCTACTATTTGAATAAGGACAAAGATCAGATTTATAAAGTACATAGTGTGGTTGGTGATACGTAGAGCTTGGTCAAAGCTTCAGAACCTGCACTGAGCTTTTCTGGGAAAAAAAGAGCTCTTTCCTATGGACAATATTTACTGTGATGACCTGAGAAATGCTTTTCATAGTATTGACCTTTTCATCCATGGGGTAAAGCATATGAAGAAATTTTCTTGTCTGGCATATCTGCGTGGAATTTGCTTCAAAGAAGTAACACAGAGTTATTAAAAACTACATTATCTCTCCTTAGGCACACAGTATCTTGCTTTCACCTGCCTACTCTGTGCAAACACAGGGCAATTTTTGTAGATATGCAAACCAACCCCGGACAAATTAAAGCAATGCACAGGAT
Source organism: Psilopsiagon aymara (assembly GCA_024733675.1). Taxonomy (NCBI): domain Eukaryota; kingdom Metazoa; phylum Chordata; class Aves; order Psittaciformes; family Psittacidae; genus Psilopsiagon; species Psilopsiagon aymara. The sequence continues at coordinate 30,281 of JANRGW010021601.1, forward strand.
AAAATTAGGGGAGGAAAAGTTAATACTTCACACACTCCTCTCCCTGGGGAAAGGTGACAGGACAAACAGTAGGCAACAGACATTAGTCACGCTATCTAATGTGTCAGGGGAAGGAGCTCAGATGCTGTAGTGATAAGAACAGAATAAGAACCTACTTAGAACAAGTCAGTGAGGTACTCCAACAAACGCTTAATAAACATCTCACCTTTATGGGCTCTGTTCAGAGGAGCATCAGTCCACTAGGAGAAAGATATTACACTTACCTTACTGGTAGTAAATTCTCACTAAACTGAGTGAGTTGGAGGTAAGGGAGGAGACAGGGCTAAAAACTACCATCTGTGTTACCATCTAACAGAAACAGAAACCACACCTGGCTGAAGCAGTGCATCAGCAAACAGTGTCTTGCAAGGCGTATCTCTGCAAAGGCTATGGAAACATGAGCCCAGACGCAAAGAGGTGTGACATGATATTAGGGAGAAATTAAACATGGAATCTTGTCATGGAATCACAGAACTGCTTTTGTTGGAAGGTAGCTTAAAGCTCATTCAGTTCCACCCCCCTGTCATGGGCAAGGACAGCTTCCACTAGAGAAGGTTGCTCCAAGCCCTATCCAACCTGGCCTTGAACACTGCCAGGGATGGGGCAGCCACAGCTTTTCCGGACAACTTATGCCAGCACCTCAGCACTCTCACAGGGAAGAACTTCTGCCTAAGAGCTCATCTCAGTCTCCCCTCTGGCAGGTTAAAGCCATTTCCCCTTGTTCTGCTCCTACAGGCCCTTATCCAAACTCCACTTCTGGAACACATCAAAGTGATACCTGCAGGTGTCTTGTCCCATCTCCTGCTCTAAGCGTGGCTAACTGCAAGGCTGTGTCCAGATGAGTTTTGAAAATTTCCAAGGTCGATATTCTCTCTGGGTCCCTATGTCAGGATTGCACCACTTTCATTGGGAAGACTTTCTTCCTTATATCCTGTCAGGATTTTCCTTGTTGCAACTTGTGTCCGTTGCTTCATGCCTTTTGACTGTTCACCTCTGAGAAGACTGGATTGTTGCTCCCTGTAACCTCCCTTTAAGTAGCAGAAGATCGCAATTAGATTCTGCCTCAGTCTTTCTTCTCTAGGCTCAAAAACTCCATCCACCTCAGCCTTTCCTAGTATGCCATGTGCTTCAGTCCCTTGACTATCTTAGTGACCTCCTGCTGCACTCTTGTATATCAGCCAAAAAAAACCTCATAAAACTTATCTTGAGATAAAAAGTGCTCAAATTCTGTCCTCAAACTGCATGTGTCCCAGTCCACGGCCTTCTGCTGACCCCAACCAAGTTTTGCAGGAACCTTTAGCAGTTCAAAAGAAGAACATTGCTCCAAATAATAAAAAGGATATTTTAAAGAAGGCAGTAGCTACACAGAAGCCAAAGCTGTAGCTGTGCTCTGTGTGCATTGTACAGTTCATGGGTAGAACACTCATCTGGGGTTTTCTCACTGCCTGGTGCTAAATGGAGATCTGCTATCCCAGAGGGACAGTATATTTTGGGCTGTTGAAATTGTTCCACTTTTTCAAAAAGCTGCTTATTCACAGCCAGAGATACTATGCCTTTGTGGTCAAAAACTGCTCTATGCTTCAAGAGACTCTGAAACAAGCCTTTGCTTTCAGCAAAGCAGAGATCAGGTCTCCACCACCCCAGCTGGTGCCTTGTCTTCTGGAACACAGACCAGAAGGAAGCTTCCTCTATCAAGGATCATAGATTCGTAGAACAGTTAGGTTTGAAAAGGGCCTTAAGGTCATCTAGTTACATCCCCCTGCCATGGACAGGGACACATTCCACTAGACCATGTTTCTCCAAGCCCCTGTGTCCAACCTGGCCTTGAACACTGCCAGGGATAGGGCAGACACAGTTTCTCTGGGCAGCCTGCACCACCACCTCACCACCCTCCCTGGGAAGAACTTCTTCCTTATCTCTAACCCAAACTTCCCCTGTTTAAGTTTGAACCTGCTACCCCTTGGTCTGTGAACAATGTCTACATCCTCTAAGTAGTCCAACCTAGGAATTTTCTTTGGCTAAGATTTGCAAATTTCAAAAAAGAATAAGGTTAGCTTGATCAAAAATGCCTCCTTTCCCTCTTGGTGAATAAATTCTGTGTTGGGAAAGGTTAAGCCAGCTCTACCTCTGCCCTGCTCAGGATTGACAGTGGTGCTGTTGGCAGCAGAATGTCCTGAGCAAAGCTTACGGAAAATGTCAGGGAGGCAAAGGGGGGTAGAAGCAGATTAGAGTTGCCAGCTGGAGTCCATTCACAGATGAATAACCAGCTCATGCCCAGTGCTCCAGATGCTGTCTGGGAAAACCTGTCTGGCTACTAAAACTGCTGGAGCAAAATGCCATCTCTTTCCCTTCCCAGCCCCTCAGCAGGATGGGTGATTTCATCCGTATGCAGCTTTGTGTAAGCAGTTAGCACAGGCAGAGTGAGCAGCCTCTGCTATCTCATTCTGGGTGCAGCAGACAGGAGAAAGAGATTCATTTTTACAAGAATCGTTTGCTCAAGGGAGATCACAGCAAGGGATATAAAGGTAGCAGGAAGCCTGTGTAGTCTGATTGCTTAGCCACAGAGTGGGTATGTTGCCTACCTTACCTAGAATGAACTACCTAAACACTGTGCATCCAGACCAATCTCATTAAGTCAGCCCACCCTAAGGTCAGTGCTTGGAGATGGGTATCACCCAGAAAGCAACGCAGCATACCCCAGCCAATGTCAGGGCAGGTAAACAGCCATTCAAGGCATCTCTCCCCCTCACAAGTCTCTCTGATGAACACAGAGGCCAAAATAAACTGGTGCAAGAGGTGAAATAAGTCTGGTAGAGTTCTGGAAACTGGTAGAAGAAGGAGACTTTCTAGAGAGTACAGAGGAGGCCATGGAGATGCTGTGAGGGCTGAAGCAGCTCTGCCCTAGAGCCAGGCTGAGAGAGCTGGGCATGGTCAGCCTAGACAAGAAAAGATTCCTTAAAGTGAGAACTTAGAGCAGCTCCAGTGCCTGAAGGGGCTGCAGGAAACCTGGAGAGGGGTTTTGGACAAGGGATGGAGGGACAGGACAGGGGAATGGCTTTAACTGCCAGAGGGGAGACTGAGATGGGCTCTTGGGCAGAAGCTCTTCCCTGTGAGGGTGCTGAGGCACTGGCATAGGGTGCCCAGGGAAGCTTTGGCTGCCCCATCCTTGGCAGTGTTCAAGGCCAGGTTGGACACAGGAGCTTGGAGCAACCTGCTCTAGTAGAAAGTGTCCTACCCATGACAGGGTTTGGAACTGGATGAGCTAAGGTGTGCATTCCAATCCAAACCAGTCTATGATTCTATGATTAAAGATGAATGTAACTTTCTCAGTTATGAAACTTGCGCAAAATTAATCTCATCCTACAAGGAGATATTTGTAAGTCCTGCACACACAGAGGAAGATGGAGGATTTTTATTTTGACCATGATGGTCAAGTCATTTCAGGGAGAGGAGCTAAAACTTTTTATTTCTCGTCTGTTCCTCTCAGGAAAATTAGCCACCATTTGGAAATGAGACATCTACTTTCCATTGCATTTAAACTATTTTTTAGGATACCTGGAACTTGCTGTGGACATCCTGCATGCTTTGAAACTCTATTACTATTTATGCATTTTAACTGTGCTGTAGGACACTTACAAACAATGAAAAGAGAGCAGGAACTGTGTGCATGAATAAAATGCCGATAATTTTCTTGGTAGCTGATCAAATGTCATAGCTGACAGGAACTTTAAAACAGCAACTTGAAATTAATTGTGTGCTGTATGCTGTAACTGAAAGGTTTGACATATCTGATCTGATCTGATTTATCTCTACCCAGCTTTCTGCCAGCTGCAGGGATGCAAACCCCATAAATTCCAAAATACATAGGTCCTGGAATTTGTCTTTAAAGACTCATTCACAGGTTTTTATGGTTCTGTTGCATGTCATTAGTCTTTGCTTAAAAGGAAGATCATCTGACTGTAAAACAAAAAGACTTTGCTCTGTTGCAAAGAATAACAGTAAGCTTCAGCTACATAATGAGTTGTCTCAAATTCTCTTGATCCCCTTTATTGTAAAGGAAAAAGAACTGAATAAAGACCAAGCCCAACACTGAGGATTATTTGTGATATTTGAATGCAATGCAATTAGTGTTTCATTAAGGCAGCTCCTTATCTGCCTGGCTTTGACAGCACAAAGTAACATTAAAATTCTAAAAGAAGCAACCCTGCAGAACTGAACAGTCTCACAGTTCCTGTTATTTCACTCAGAGAGCTTCCATCCCTTCTTACTGCTGGCTTTTCAACTGTGTATCTAAGACACTGGGCAGCAGGTGAATTCATCACGTGGACTAAGGAAACAGCTATCCCAGGAAGAGGTTTCCATAGCATTCATTTAGATAAGTTTAATTATTAGAAATCACAATGTTTTTTTACTAAGAAGGTGGTGAAGTGCTGGTGCAGGTCACCCAGAGAAGCTGTGGCTGCCCCATCCCTGGCAGTGTTCAAGGCCAGGTTGGACGGGACTTGGAGCAGCGCGCCGTAGTGTAAGGTGTCCCTGCACATGGCAGGGGGTTGGAATAGGATGAGCTGTAAGGTCCCTTCCAACCCAAACCAGGCTGTGGTTCTATAACTCTGTGATTCTACTCTCTGATTTTTCAGAACAAAGGCAGTGTCACAGTAGTTTGATGTGGGAGAACATGCGATTCAACATTAGGTCAGAGGAAAATATTCAAACTCTGTCTCTCCCATCAGTGGTGACACCAGAATGTGTTGCTTGGCTTTGGAGAGTTTTTGTCATGTCTGTGCATAGCAATAATCAATAAAATTTGTTCTGGCCCAATGCATCACTAATCAAATTTTGTTCCCTCAAGAGATTAGATATCAGCATTTAAAACTTATTGCCACTCTTGGTAAGGTTTGAATCTTTGGCACTCTGCTCATTACTGTGAGGAGATTCTGAATGAAATTTCAATGTATTTTACCCAGACAGAAAAATAGTTATGATGACTTCCCTGCTTGTAAATTTAATCGTTTGGCTGTGTGCAATATAATTTATTCATGTATTTTAATTTGTATTCATACATTTCTATTTCTGGTAAACTAAAAGCAGTATAAATTATGACCAGCAACATTTTACAAAAAGACCAAAGACAATTAAATGGATCATTCATTGTTATTTTAATAGAATAATAAAACTGAGGATATCCGGTAGCTAAATGGAGCAACAAATGGTTAATTATGGGTTGATGGCTTAATCTAGCTTCTCATTTCACTGTGCTAGTTAGCACTAACTGTGAACCATCTGTCTGAGAGTTTAGCACTACCCCCACAAGTATTTCATTATGCAGTTTTAATATGCACTTTTGACAGAAATGGAAATGGGCTCAGATCAGTTTTCATGTCACACCAGGCTACATAAGTTTTCAAGGATGGAATACAAATCGGAGAACACAAATCCTTCCTGCTTTCTTCCAGAGCACTTCTGTCTTCTCTCTCTGCCTAGGAATATAAATGCTACGTTAACCTTTGCAGGGAAGGTAGGAAAGAAAACTAACGAATAAAGTTTTCTATGTATCACTGGGGTTAGAAGATGCTACATGCTCTGTTTCCTGAATAAAAATAGAAACCATAGGTACAGTTTTCAAACCCTTCAAAAATCCTGGTGCTTGGCCTGTCCATTGCTTCTGTAGAACTGTAAGAGAGTTATAAGCTCATCTGACAAGACCAAATGAGAACTCTTTCTTGCTCACTTCCTTACGAAAACCTTGCTTTGGGTGAGACAACCCATCAGGCTCAGGTATTGGAAGACTGGCAACAGGAAGGTGCTACCTGCCAGTAAAGATGCTGCCATCCCTTGCATTTGAGGTACTGCTAATTCATGGCTGCAAGATCTGGAATGTCTTTGGATGAATAAGCTTTACTTGATTTCATTTTCTAGAAAAATGATTTATAAAACTCATGGGAAAGTTTTAGGGACTGATGAGGGGAGTTTGACCAAGATGACTGAATCAAATCAGAGAACAGATTGAGTTATTCCTGAGGCACAGAGAGAAAAATGGTGTCTGTGGCATCTATTCAGAAGATACAAGCTGGAGGCCTAATGCTGTGGAAAGCTGTACAAAAGTCAGCTTTCCTCTCTCGATTTTTTCCTGATAAAAAACTTTGAAGTGGAAATGTTCATGCGAAAAATGTACTACATGACAGCAATGCTTTTTAGCCCATGCTAATGGAGGTGAAAAGAAGTTCATCACTTTGCTGGAATCTTGTGGCTACCTTTCAGAAACACATTATTTATGGGAAAAAAGAAGAATAGCTTCAGACTAGTCAAAAAAGGACAAAAGACCCAACAAAAAAAACATGCACTCATCTTGCTGAACATGGGTTTAGCTATTGAATCTTAACCTGTTCTCATAAAAAGTCAAGACATCCTCAAATATAAGTGATCTCTACAAGGAGCTGGTGGTTTGGCAAAGAAGATAAAAGCAAGCACTGTGTTTTTGTGCAAGATAGGACACTAGAGAAAAATAAGTCAACAGAAGTGGTGGGAGTCATTTTGAACGCTCTATTCAAAATGGAGGCAGAAAATGACAAACTGCCTGGATGAACAAGAAAAGAAAAAATCTGCCTGTGTGCTAGACTGAGAAGGGAAAGGGAGAGGTTGGATGTTTCACCTCAAAGGGTGGATTTCTTGGGAATGGCCCATCCATCTCAGGCCCATGCTAGTTGTCCCTGCCTGGCAGAGGGACATCCACTCTCCCACGAGGGCAGAGCATGGCAAAGAGCAGGAGCTAAGGGTACATCCCAGGGACCATACAATATTGCAGGTGCCTGGTGGCAAGCCAAGGCTCTTTTGCAGAGAGAGAGAGGGTGAGACCTAATGGCAGAGACTGTGGCAAAGCTTCACAGCACTCCTTTTGCCCTTGCTCTCATCTTTTTTGACTCAATTCCTGCAGGAAAAAAATGTAAGAAACCAAATGCGGGTATGAATAAAAGTGAGTTACTAGCAACCTTTCTTCTCTTTCTCAAGGGCTGAAAAGTTTCAACACAAGCATGTTGCAAAGCGACGTTTGATGTGAAGTGCATTACCCTTTCCAGGTACCAGTGGGGGCGAGTCCCTTTCCCATCCGTCCGGATCCTCATCTTCCTGAGGGGTGCGATGTCGGCAATCTCCATAATGAAACTGTCTTCTTGGCCTCGCTCAAACCTGGGGGGATTGAAAGACAAAGGAAGTTTCCTGCTGCTTTACAGCATCGTCACGTCTCAATCCACTGTCTGTGCTGCAATTCACACTTTGCCAATAGCCTCAAATTAAAAGTTTATGAGTGCACTTTATTGCACTTGAGCTTTCCTGTCCTGCAATCATCAGCTACTGTGTTTTTGGCAAGACTGCCTCAGTGCAGATTTGACAGGGATTCCTCCTGCCTTGGAAAATCAAGCCCATACAAGGCACCTGGAGTCGTTCCAGGCAGCCTGTCGCAGACATTATCACTTCATTTGAACCCAGAACAATAAAGACTCACAGTCAGGTTTCTGCACATCACCTTCCTCCTGGCATCTGCCTGTGTCCTTAGCCCATCCCAGCTAGAAGACAAAGCAACTTTGTTTAATCTTCTTCTGCTAAGATGCAGCACATACATAACTTTGGATCTGCCACGAAGACAGACAGTTGCTGCAGCTCAGCTAAATACAGCAACCACATTGCAAGTCAGAACCCAGTGCCTAAGTTTAGTAAGCTCAGCAAACTGTGTTAGAAAGGAGCCAAAACCGACTGTCCTGCACTTCCCTTGAGAATTTGGGGAATCTGGATTTGCAAACTAGCTCCATCTTCGTTAAGAGCCAGGGTGGGTTTGTGTACATTGCATGAAAGATCTTACCCTGTACTTGGCTGCTGTGTATAGGCACAAGGATGTGTAGGAATTGCTCATCCATAGCAATCAGCAGAAAGTAGAAAGAGGGGAAAACTAGCTAACATATGTCTCCTGAAGAAGATATTACACTGGCTAGGATTGCAGCCACTTTATCTCCCTCTTAGCATCAATATTGTTAGCAAGAAACCCTTGCTCCAGTGTAAGTGCTGCCTCAGGCTCAATATTCTCTGTTCAGAGCAAGTGTGTCTTCGAGGTTTTCCCCCAGAATCACTTTGCTAGACCTGCTATGGGCTTGGAGATGAAAATAGAACCCTTGCTAAGTGTAGGGAAGCAAAATCCTAGGAGTCTAGCAAGCAGCACTATGGCCACTCTGTGGCTGAGGTTCCCCCTTCAAACAAACCTCTCCTTGTGAGTAGGTTACCTGAGTCTGGTAAGAGGTTTGAAGAGAGCTCTGCAAACTGTGGGCATCACCACAGCATAGACAATCCATAATGATGATACTTCATTCCTGGCAATGCACTCAGTCTCCTGTAGCTATGCAGTGCCAGGATATAGAGGAAAAAGCATTTACTTACCAACCTCTCCTCACATTACACCCTACATCATGAATGTGATTATCCTCACACCATTATTTAAGCCTACATAGCTGCAGATATTAGTAATAGGGATTGACTCCAGCCTCTCAGTTTTTATGCGGGCACTGCTTTCCCTGCACTCCCAGTGGCATTTGGATGGGGTGTTTTGGTCCCAGAGAGTTTCTAGTTAGTAAGGGTTATATGTTTGCTCTTTGAAAAATTCCCCTCTCTATTTATCTTTCTGTGGTACTGGATATCAAGACAGCCTGTCTCAGTGTAAGAAAGAGAATGTGCTTTTGTTTCTGGACTGGGTTGATTTCCACATCTATTTAAGAAAAGGTGTGACCCCTCCAGCCTGAATTATCCCATGCTTTTATGATCAGTTTTCATTACAATCACTATTACCTACAAAGCTCCATAGAAGTCTCTTACTCTGATCTCTTTCAGGATAAGCAGCTCTTAGCTGTCAGTTAGCAAAATAAACCATTATTTATCTTCAGTAAATGGTCTGTTTACAGTAAGAAAAGCTGATACTCACCTGCTACTTCCCAGAAGTCATTGTACTAAAGGGAAGAAATTGCTAAAGTGACAAACTGGTGACCCAAGAGCTGATTTTCTATCCCTAATTTATATAAACATAAATATAAGCCTAAAAATATTTGAGAAAGGAAGAAATACCAGGCAAGCTGACTGCTGCTATTCCTTTTCCAAGACACTGAAGCATTTATCTGGGGGATTTCATTAAGCTTTTCTACCCATGCCCGCTCTTAGAAATATGTTTTTGCCCAGAGGTCTTGGCAATAGCAGTAATGTAGCTAAAATTGCCTTAAATCTGCAGCAGGTTAGACAGACAGTTCTTTGTAATGCACTAAGTTGCTGTGAGTGAATTGGCACTGAATAGCCATAATAAAGATGAAGTGCCTTTTACCATTTGGTTGCAGTGGGTCTCACCCATCTTTTATTGCAGGCACAAAGGCTGGAGACATTTCCATGCAAAATGTCTCCAAGGGAAGCCTGTGCTGTTAACAGCTCGACGAAGACTGGTGGAGCATTGTGGAAACAGATAGTATGTGTATTCTTGGGACATGGGTATCCTCTGCACAGAGTGCTAATGTATAGCTGGAGGTATGATACAGAGCACTTCCAGTTCGCAGAGATGTGCCAGTACATCCTCAAACAATAGTACAACATCCTGGGATATTAAGATATTAATAGCTGTGTTTTACATATCCTTCTTCACACAGCCCCAGTGAGTTTTCTTTTGCAGAACTTCCACTGCCAGAAGACAATGCAAGCAATTAACATACAAACTACATGGCTGTCCTTTATTGCATTTTCACATCTTTATAACAGATATTATCCATCCCACCCATGTAGACAAATATGGTAGGTTTTGATAGGCCACATAAATTAGGGATATCAATTGCCTAGCAAGATGGATCAAAACTGCAAACCCTTTTTACAGAGATGCCTTAGTCCCTTTTATAGATTTTTGGTTGACCTACCCTGATGTGAAATACGCTCTATATTTAAGTACAAAGAGCTGTGGTCCATTTTCCCTCTATTAGATTTGAATGTTAGGCTTAAAAAGTGGAAAACAGACCAGCTCAGGGTTGCCTGGGATGTTGAAAGGAGGATGTCACCAAGAGCCAGACACATTGGTAACCCAGGTGCATTGTCCCATGTGTTGGATGTCTCTCTGTGATGGGAAGCAGAGCCAAGAGCTATGGCTCTCTGCTATGACAGCTGCAAGTAAAACATGCCCTGAGCAAAGACTTCTGTGCAGGAAGCCTTATCTTCAATTACTTGGCCCACACGTGATATGTGAAGCTGCATTGCCCAGAAGCTGGTGAAGAGTCCAACATCACCTCAGCAAGCTGAGCTCAAACCCTGTGGCCAAATACTCCAGCCCTCCTGACACTCTAGCTGCTTTGCTGAACAAGATCAGAAGTAGCCAGTTAATTAAATTTAAGCCTGGTGAAGCCTGTCTTTAAAAGATTGTTAGTACTATAGTCATTCTTGAGCATGCCAAAACTTTCTGTATCAAGAGCAGTGCTAGGAAGGAACAGGAAAGCATCAGGAAATGGATTTATTGCATGTGGCATTTTTTGGCTTACAGAAGTGCTGGCATCAGACAAGAGTTTGTTAGCCGCTTCTGCTGAAGAAAACATGAGATTTCAGCATTTCACTAAAATCAGAGCATGCAATGCAGTGCTCTGGGCCCATTTTCAGGTGCCCACACTGCAAGGCCACATCTGGGCAGATGTCACTGCATGTCTACATTGCAGAAATTGTAACTGTGATTATTTGCAATGTCCATAGTTCCTCTTGGAGGATTCACAATTCATGTTCTTGTTCACCACAATGCTTATCTCCAAAGCCAGTGAGGAACAGGTTAAACAACATTTCTACAAGAGACAAAGGTTGGTTTCCCTGTCTACCTGGTTTCCTCTGCTCTGCTTACCACATTAGAAGATCATTTGCAAGGGGCCCAGCTCTGAATCTACAAAGTCAATGGGAGTTTATCATTGTGTTTCAGTGGGAGCACCATCAAAACCCCAACTGCTTCTTGACTTGATACTGAATCTGTTATCACTCCACTTCTAACCAACAAAAATAAAGAATTATGTACCTGTCTCCATTTTTCTCTAGTGGCATCTCCTCAGTATTCCCATTGGATCCAAAGACAGTCATGAAAATGCTGGCATCAGTACCACCGCCTTCGATGTCTCCAGTCACAACCGTGACTTCGTAGAGGACCTGGTGAGGATTTGAAACAATCAGAAGGTCTCATTTGAACAGCTGTCTTTAAACCACACAAAAGCCTGTGCAAAAGGCTAGACAGGCTTTGCAGGAGATCTCCTTCATTGCCAGAAATGGTTACAACAAAGCTCCTTGGCTTCTCTCCATACTGTAGTACTCAGGGGCAAACTTGCTACAGGACCTTCTCTTTGCATCATCTATGACTTTCTCTGCAGATTTTTCTCAGCCTGGATATACTCAGAAAGAGATACACTCATTTTATCAACAACTCTTGTGGAACAATTACGACCTGATAAACTAATTCTCCATGAGTGTCACAACCCTCACGTCAGTGGGTGGAACTGTTGCTGGCATCTCCTCCCAGCTAGCTCCCAGCACTCCAGACCTCTGCACTGCACCAAACTCTTGCCATTTTTTAAAAAAAGCTCCCAAAGCTACAATTGTTCATTTCCCCTGACTGCAAAATATTTCCCCCCAGTGTTTTGGTCCATCTGGACAACATTAAGTCCAACATCATTAATAGGTTTGAAGTCTGAACATCTGAACACAGTCTAAAGCAAAAAAAGAGATCAGTTTCCCAGTGGGATGCACACTGCAGCCTCAAACACAGAGTGTTCCCAAATCTTGTACACTGATGGTACACCAATCTGTGAAAGATGTTTTGCATCATTTTTACCTTATTAGCTTAACTTTGTTCTTTTCTCTCCTGACATGTGAATAATAAGGTTCAGAATAAATTATTTCAGCAGTGTGCAAGTCCCAGTGGCTGTCAGTGGCATTATGAGTGCTAGGTCACTTATGTGCTTTTGAGATTGTACCTATGGTAACAAGACCTCTGGATTTAAGAGGTAGAAGAACGTTAAGAAGCTGCCCCAACAAAACATCTCAAATAGTGCAAGTTTTACTGGCTTGAATTGGGATTGCCACATAAACAGTACAAAGGAATAATATCATGGAAACATTATTTTTCATATTTTTTCCATCCTGAGTAACCTGTCCATTGTATATTCATCCTCCCACATATTTTAATTACTAGCAAAATGTCATAATTGCTATATGTAGGAAAAGAAGAACTCTTTTACTGATACATTAAGGATTTTTAATGACTGTGGTGGACACAGACTAGGTTTTTATGTATGGGAAGGCAAATATTCACTTTAAAACCCAAAGAAGGAATATCAAGCCAAGAAGAAAATTAAATTCAAATGGGTATGTATAGTCGTGCAAGGGTCAATCAAAAGCAAAACAAAAAAGCACTAACTTTACCAAAGATGTTGAATGTATTAGTCTTCTTTGAATAATAATAAAAAGAAGAACCTAACTCAGTTTCTAGCTACAGCTATTTATGAGGGAAGAGTCCCAAATTCCCTCAACCAGACAACTGATCAGAAAGTCAAATGCACACTTCTGATTTCATATCCCAAGCATCTCCCCTGATTTCCTTCAAACCTTTCAGCAAGTTTCTGGCCCAACATCATAGAAAAAAATTTAGTTAGATGTGTCTACTTTTGGCATGCTTATGAAAATAGATATTCAGGATCAAGCTTTCAAAGGAAGACTGAACATAAGTCTTCATTAACATCCTCTTCAATCTACATGCAAGTCATCAGCTCACCGATAGGCGTTTGGAAAACTTACTCAGGACATTAAACAACTGACAGAAAGTTTCTAAAAGATTAGGTTTTAAACTTGGTATTGAGTCTGAGGGATGGATTTTTTTTTCCCTCTTAGGTCAGTTCCAACACTGAAGCCTGCATTGAGTTGTTGAATCCTTCAGAGATGCTAAAACTGTTGTCACATTTTCGTGTATTTGGGCAACATGACAGATTTCAGGAGAATGTCTCTAGCTTAGGAATCAGGAGCAGTGTAAAGAAAAATAACGTACTTTGAAAGTGTAACCTTACTGCATATAGAAACACAGCTACAGAGGTTTTAAATTGCCATACAAGTATTAAACACAGTATTATTATCCCATTCATCTAGACTTAATTCAGTTATAAATCTTACATCCAAAAGCAGTGCAGCTCAGCTTTCCTATTTGCACTTGCACTTGGTTGAAATACATTGGCTTAGCATACATTACTTCAAATTTCGTATCTATGGATGAAAAGACTATGTAGGGTTTGTTTTTTTCTCCCTTGCTTATTTAATTTTAATTAGTTATTAATTTCAAACTAAAGATAACAAATATTTCTGTGTTTCAACAACTTCCAATTATTATTAGTTTCTAACTGAATTCAGTTTCCCTATCTCTAGCAGTGTTCAAAGCCAGGTTGGACAGAGCCTTTAGCAACATGGTCTAGTGTGAGACATCCCTGCCCATGGCAGAGGGGTCGTAACTAGATGATATTAAGGTCCTTTCCAACCCAAACCATTCTATAATTCTATGTAGCCACACTGTGCAGAGATTAAAAAATCTCTAGTCCTCTAATCTGATGAGTTGGAAGTGTCTCCTCAAACAGAAGGTCTGAGTTTCAAGCAAAACGGTTGAGATAGAGTTAGACTGCACCAAGATGTTTACCTTGCAGCTGTTCCCACTCCATAGGTAGGAGGTGGGAGGTGACAAACTGGGTGCTCCAAGTGTAGTGACAAAATGAGGACACGCTGCTGAAGTGTGTCCTACCTCTTCTACCCTGCCCTGTCCTTCTGCCTGTGACATGGTTGCATCCAGTGTTACTAATCAGTGCTTGAAGAGGTAATGACTAAATAATAAATATAATATATATTATATAGTTATAATTATATATTTATTAAAATATATAATAAATAAATAACTCCTAAAGATTTTGCTGAAGAAATTACAAACAAACCCTCTGTAAATTAAAGACTCAAACCACATGCATATATCACAGCCCTCATCAGCACAGGTTCATGCAACAGCCAAAGATGAGCCAAGAGCCTACCTTGATGCCAATGTTAATGCAGTCTGCATCCAGGATGTTGAGGATTCTTGAGGTGAGCCCATCACCTTTGTCTCTGGCCAGCCAGCACTTACAGACAAAGTTATACATGGTGCCTTTGGTGGGCACAACAATGTTGAGCTCTTCCACCAGCCAGCAGCTCTCAGGGGTAGCGCCGTCATGCCCCACCTGAGAGAGTCAGTGAGAAAACACCTGCTTGTTAAAGGGGATTTCTTGGGAGGAAAGACCTTGATTAGGTGTTTCAACCAGAGATGAAGGACTAAGAGTGTTGACTACATACACCGTCATAAAAACCACTTCCAGAATGGAATGGAGGAATCTGTGAAATAGTGCGTGCCATTGGTGCCCCACGAGCAAGATGTTAGTGGACGTGGCAGCTGATGTGGGCAAAGAAGCTCAGGTTCAATATGAGGGACGGCAGGACAGACTGGACTGATCTACATGAAAACATTTCCAGTCTGATACTCCTCTGCTTCTTCTCCACTGACCTCTATCTCCTAATCTGTTGATCTCTGCAGACCCATTTCTTCATCTTTCTAACCCCTTCCACTGCTGTTGCAACACTTAGAATTGACTATCCAAAGCTTCATAGTCAAGATGAAAGACAGAGCTAGGCAAACACTCACATGTGTTATTAAAACACTTCTTCCCTCTAAAGAAGTCTAAGTCTAAGCCTGATATATGTATCAGGCTGTTTCTCTGCTTCCCATCCACTTCAGCTGCAAAAGCTCCGTGTTTGTGTAGGAGCCAACAGATGGAGCTTACAGCTGTAGCTGGTTGATTTTCTACTACTAAGGACCACCTCCTCCAAGCTAAAGAATGGTCCATCCTGAAGACATTGTTCGAGTGAGCAGGCATGAGGTTAGGAAAGTCCAAGCCCACGTTTGAAGCTGATTCTGGCAAGGGCCATAATATGCAATAAGTAGTGTTTCTACAGGTATGTCACCAGCGAAAGGAGGATGATGGCCCAAATTCTCCAAGGAACTGCATGTGTCCCTCTTAAAAAATGTGAGGAATTCATCCTGGGGCAGACTTATAAGCATAATTCTGTATCCCAGCTGATACATAAAACTCTGTCAGTCAGTCATTCCAGCGAGCTATCTGTACGTAACAGGTAGAAAAGAAGAGGTACCTGCACTTCATTATTTTCAGAGCAGATGTTGTTTGTATCGTTTCTAGGAAAACAAGGTCCTTTGCTCTTGCTGGTTTTCTTTTGAAATTATTAGGATATTTAGGGTTGCTTGCAAAATAATTCTTAATAACAGATCCATCTAGGGTAATGTGACTATGGTGTCTCTCTTTTCCTCAAAACACAAAGGATCTTTTTATCTGACTTTCTCAGCCATCACTGCTGTTAGGAGTATTATTACTATACTAATGTCTATGCAGCTGCAGAAAATTAGAGTTAACCACTGGGGAAATACAGGTCTACAATGGAGGCATTAATTCTCAGATTCTTGGGGTGTGATATGAATAGGAATAGAACACTTGCTACTGCTTCTCTGCCAGCTTAGCTGCCCTCCTCCAAAACTACACCCCTTCTGAGAGTTGGCACACAATACAGTGAGTATCCCAATGCATGTATTGGAATTTCCAGTATTTCCAATACAGTGAGTGATCCAAAGCCATGGCCACACCAGCAGTGTAGCTTGGTGTGTACCAATATCACAAGTTGTTTGAGGCTGAGATGACAGAATTTCAAAGGCTGCTTGAAAACTCTTGTAGCTCGTTCCTACTGGCCTTGAAGGGCTGTTGAGTATCTCTCATCACCAAGACTAAGATGCACATTTCACACTGAGCAGCTCACAAGTCACAAAGAAACTAAGTGCAACAACAGGGGGAAATGGGAGACAATCTGAGTGGTCTCTAACCTGAGATAGAAGGAAAAGATAAAAGAAAAAGCAAAAAGGAATTTAAAAAATGATTTCCCACTAATGTGCAAGGTGCAGAGAATACTAGAGTGACTTCAGGATCTTCCAGGATCAGGCCCTTAGTCAGTGAAGGGCTGGACTTAAAACGCTTGTATGTCCTTGGCTTTACTCTGTGCTTGTGATTGAGAAAATATCTGAACCAAAAGTCCAGAAGTGGTTTAGAAATGGAGAACAATGAAAGACCCTTCCCAACATACCTGTGTCTTTGCAGCAACAGCAGTCTATGACCAAAGATATTTTTATTCATTAGGAAAAGAAATATTAAAACTTGTCTTAAGAACACAGTATAAAGCGTCTACTGAATAATATGTATTATTTATTTTCATGTCAGTGTGTTTGTTAAAGTACCCCAGTAGTAAATATTATATCTTTAGGCTTACATAACAGGTATAAATGACCCCTTTTCAAATTACTTCATGTTCCACTGTTTCTGCTTACACCAAAGTATATTTGCAGCAGGAAAATAATACCAAAGAATAAGTAGCATCAAGCTGCAAATCTTACAATCCTACTAAATCCTGCAGTCTGCTGCCTGGGTTATACAGAGGGCTTCTGAAAACTTAATCCCCATGTTCTGTTATTTTCACATGGTAACTTGTATTCAGAACTTCTTGCCTTCTTCCAGAAGCAACCAAATGTCAAATCTAAGAACAAACCGTTCCTCACTTTTCCCAAGTAGTAACTACCAGTTTTCTGCAATGTCCCCGAACACTGCAATTTTGTACAAGAAGAATATGGACTGATTCCATGGCAACCACAGCAGACTGCACATTGAAGTCATTGCTGGGACATGGATCAACAACAAGGGACCTTCCAAGCACGGGGCACTGCATGAAGAAAGCAGAAGGCCAGGAGCAGATGGCTCCTCCAGCTGCAACGGGGGGGGGAGGTTACAAACTTTAACGGAAAATGAGCAAGAGGGAGGCAGCAGACTGGTGAGATCACTGAGAATGGGGCTGAAAGACTTCAGAAGACCATCACCAGCTTGGAAGATATATGTTCTTTCTTTTTCTAACTCTGCATTTCATTTACAACCTTTTATCTTCTTTCCCATTTGTAATCCTTTGGTTTTGCCTATTTTCAAGTGTCTGCTCTTACTTTCTCCTATTCTCTACCCTTCCCTGCCCTACTCACAAGCTCTTTTCCTGTGTCCCTTCTATTTCTTTCTTCAGTCTGTTCTTTTAGTCTGACATTGAGCAGTTATACTGGCTTTTTTCTCCCTTTCTGTCCCAGCCCATGTTTTTTTCCATGTGCACACAGAAGGATTTGTGCACTTGCTTCACTTTCAAAGTTTCATCTAGATATGAACCAGATAGAAAGTGCCACTAATATTCATAATAACCAGATGCTTGGAGTGCATTAAGGAAATGGCTTGATGACAAACTTAAAATATGGGAGCCTCTCAAGGAGACTTGTCAGAATCCATTGCTTTAATGAAAGCTAATAAGGGTGATTCACTCTATCAGGTGCTACAACAGGACATACAACTCCAAAGACTTTTTAGTTACTTAGGGTTTCTCTATATTTTTTTCATTTATCCCCCTCTGAATACACAAGCACAAGCACCAGCATGTAGGTTTACTGCAACACAAATCATGGGGTAAAAATAAAATTAAATAGGCTCTTGAAGTTCTCAGATGCTGTGGGTTTCAGCAAGCAAGGGGCTGGAGCAGGCTTTTAGAGAGATGGAAATGCCATATGAAACAAGACTGTTGTGTGCAAATGCTCTGGAAGATTCATGTGAAGTTTAACTCAGTGATGGAAATTCTATGCAAATTCTGTCTCCCTGAGCCATAGCATTAAAAATGGTTCCTGTACTGAAATCTATTTGTGTATGTTACTTACAAGCAATGATTAATTTTCTTCTCTGAGCCTGGGTCCTTCAAGCTGTGAAAACGTTTTTAATGTTTAGCTAGAAAATTATACAAGATGTGTTTCTCACTGCAGGCACAATTTATGAAACCCAAACGGAAGGAGAGAGAAAATCAACTAGAATAAAGACTGATGGAGGACTGCATCCTTGGAGCCTTCAATGCATCTGTCAATAACACTGCTTGACTAAGTATAGTGCCAGAGCTGAGACAAAACTTGAACATATTACAACTTCCTTATAATTCAAGTTTATGTTCTGCCTCTGAAAGATCTTGGTTTTTGTGAGATATAAAGCGTACTTATTTTCAGGTTCAGACACATGAGAAATCTCATTAGCATATCCCTGTTTACTGTCCTTTTTGACCTAAGTGCCTTCCCTTCACTGCTAAGTATAATGGCAACATCTGCTTTCTTCGGCCATGTGTATGCCTCCAGTACTCATGTTTCCTTCACAAAGTACCTCCACTTTTTTGATCTCCCCAACGTCTAGGCCCCAAACAGAGAATTTCTCTACGGAGCCATCTGCAAACTCGTCTTTTCCTTCTGGGAGATCCAGCCATAGCCTCTCAGTCTGCACTTTCTGAGGACCCATGATGATGATGTACACTCTGCTGTCGGTGCTGGAGTCATATACAGTGCCCGTCGTGACAGTGATGTGGTATGGGATCACTGCAACAAACAGATTTAGTCATCAGAAACCTCCCACGCATGTGCATTTACATGAGACTTCAGAAAACCAGGGACTCATACCATCAGGGGGAGCAGCCATGCATATTGAATAAGTTCACAACCCATTGAGCTTATTCATAGAAGGGATAACACCATGCAGACTGGGCTATAAGTATGCACAGGAGACTACTTTACCATACACACTTGGGGTTGAATTCTGAAAGGGTTAATTTCCCCAGGCAACCCTACTGGCTGCAAGGAGGTTGCAAGTCCAGATTTCTCACCAATAGTTGACAGAACAGCAAAGGGCTTGAATCTTATTTACACCAAGAGACCTTCTTGAAGATGAGACTGAGCAACTAAATCTTAAACAGGCTATTAGACCAAAGTGGTCTTATATTCACTGTTCAATAAAGGCAAATAAATCTACACTGACTCCAAGGTAAACCATAACTGAATGAGTGTTCCGGTACAACTGAAAATGTTCTCCTTTGTGCTTCATTCAAGGATTGCCACGATCTATGGAGCAGTTCAGGGTTTCAGCATCCCTTTGCAAATCCAGGCAAACTATGACCAGTCCTTGTGTTAACAGTAGGCCACTCAATAATTTTATATATTGAATAATAATATTGCTCAGGGTAAAATCCTTCAGACCAAGGCTTGGGACTTAGCAGGTTGTTCTGTAGTATTCAGACATTTCAGTTCAGCTGCTGAAAGGGAGGAAGTGCCAGACTGCTTTTCAAATGCTTTCCAAAGGCTCATTTGGGTAAGCCAAGCAGGCGGTGCAGAATTAGACGCTAAATACTCAGAACATTTGTGCAGAGCTGTTCAAACTGTTCTGACAAGACTCAGAGCTTTGAAACTTGCCTTGTCACAGACTTGACATTCAGCTTGGCTTCATCATCACTTTTTTGATTTAAAAAGGCTCGGCTGGCTTTCAGATCACCTGGGATTGGTATCTAGTTTTGCTTTATGGTGACTAACAACATTTTCAGGGTGGGGGCTGTACTAGAAACTCAAGTCAAGCTCAGAATATGCGTGTAATACCAAGGAAGGCATGAATCCATGCTGACCAAATCTGTTCTTACCTCTGGGCAGAGCAGAACCCAGAGAGATTAATTCAGCCCCAGTCTGAGAATTTTGTGTACCAACACAAAATAAACTGATAATTAGGCAAGACTTATTCTCCCCATTGTAGTATCATTTACATTTCAGTGTGCACATCAGCATAATGATATGCAATGCATTCTTCACAAAGTAGTCACTGGAGCTGACAGCATTAGGAAGAGAAAGAGCTTAGCTTTAGGCAAGACAAATTTTTTAAGAATATATCAAAGGATCATGTTTAGGTCAGCCCTAGACTTCTTTTTTAAATAAAGTATATTTTGAAGAGGGACAGAACTTCCTTTTATACAGTTTTTATCCTGTTCTTCTGTGGCAGAAGAAGTTCATAGAACTACCAGTATTTCCAACTGATTTTGCATCCTCAAGCCAAAGTACTTGAAATATTGGTAGAAAAAATGAAATGCATGAGAAATTATCATTTTCCGCTTTAAGTAATGGATACAGAGACAGTAAGTTCAGGAAACACTGTTTCAGGAAATAGCAGAAAACACTGATTGACGTTCTTTCCTCTAAAAACTGGAAGAGTAATCCTTTAATTTATCTCCCCTCTCTCCTGTCTCCCTCTTTGTCTGGGACTCGTATTTCTTCTTCAAACACAGGAGAAGGTAGAACCTGAGGCATGCGGCCACAGCAGGATGCCACAGGTCCCACAGCCCATCTTCCTTTGCCCTGTCTCCTTGAGCCGCTGTGCAGGATTCATGCTGTTTGAGGACACACAACCCCCGTACAGAGGATTGGGTTTCACTAGGGATACAGGCTATATTGTCTTCATCAGGCTTCTAGCCAACAGAGCCTTTTGCTGCTCTTCATCCCCACGTCACCTCCTGCCCCTCAAAGGTATTCACCATCTTGGGCATGGGAGAGTCAGAGCTGAGCTGCTTGAACTCTCACTCTGCTTCCCAGGCAGCTCCCAATACCAGTTCCCCTAATCAACCAAGTAACAGCTGGCTTTTTATCCTGCTCAGAAGGTGGCTGTCTGGCTCACACAGTCCATCTTATCTGACATTCCTTCAGGACGCAGTTTCCTTAATGAGGTCATGTCACTGCAACAGAGATAGTGTTGATGACAAACTCCAGGACTTGGAAGTGAAAGACCACCCTGTACAATGGAGATGGTGGGTGTTATCCTAGCTGTGATGGAGAGGGATTCTCCTGTGAGATGTCAAAGTTTTTCCCATTATTTGTGAAACTACATGGAAGGCTAACATGGCAGATGTTATCCATTGTCTCATCACAGAAGTAA
Source organism: Psilopsiagon aymara (assembly GCA_024733675.1). NCBI lineage: Eukaryota > Metazoa > Chordata > Aves > Psittaciformes > Psittacidae > Psilopsiagon > Psilopsiagon aymara. Next base: position 51,265 of record JANRGW010021601.1, read on the forward strand.
CATCAGAAGGAACATGGGAATCACTTATTTTTCACTTGAGCACAATATGGGATTATGAAAGAAGGGTTGATCCAAGACACATGGGTTGCAGACCAGGATAAGTAACATGCAGCATTATGTCTGCCTCACAATTTAAGGGCATGGAACATGCAACCCAGATATCACATCACAACAAGTTACTGGGTCTTAGCTGAGCTGCAGTAACCATTTGTCTGAACTCCCTTGGACCATGTCAGTGAAAGCTATCTTAAACTCCTAAGCTAAATTACATCATTTTACACTTGCCTTACCATGGAAGTTTAAGATAAGTTTAATTACTTGGCACTTGCTGTGCATTAAGAGCAACCATGACTCAGCTGTTGCTCTGTTTCTTCTTACAACACAACATCTTAATCATACATCCAAAAGATCCCACGGAGGATGACAACAAACTATAGGTGTAATTTAGATAATAAGTCATTGTCCTGGAACACAGAGGTAGTTAATAAGAAGGTATATGAATACAGAGGAAAAAAACCTATGTGATAATGAAGTAGCATGTGATAAGGAAATAGTAATGGACTAGGGAAATTTTCCACCAAGGTTAACTTTAGCTGATGGACACCTATCTTCCAGGCTGCATTCACAGCCAGGACAGAACAAAACATGCACAGCTTTCCTACTTCCTACTGGCAGCACCAGAGCAGGACTAGCCTCCCTGCATGTAAGCTGGCCTTTGCAGACACAGTCTGGCATACTTCACTTTTTATAAGATGCAATCCGTATAGTCAGCTTTGCCTAATCTCAGGAACCAGAGCCAAAAGGTGCAACACTACACTAAAGCCATAAACAGTTTCCATCAGTTATTTGAGCAGAAAAACTCAGTCCAGAGTTCATGAACTCCCTGTCTTTGAGTGACAGCACTTGCAGAACATTCTCCTCTACCTAGGTATAACCCAGACCGCTTCTGGGAAAGAACAAGCTCACCTGAGCACTCTCCATTGAAGCTTGTTTTCTGAGAGCCAAGAAACTTTTCTGTGCTCTTGCTCACCTTCCATACCTCACAACAGCTGTTGTGATGCAGATGTGTTGTAAGAAAAAAAACCTGAAGGGTTCTAAAGTTAATTATATTTCACTTAATGTTAAACAGCCATCCTTGGTGAGGAGGCACTACTAGACAGATCTTGAAAAAAGGGGAGATGGCTTAAATGTGGCAAACAAGACATTCAAAACTATCTTTGGTAATTCAGATCTAATATGCTACATGAAACATCTTGAGAAGGTCAAAGAGATACAGGAGGAGAAAAAAGGCTGCTATCAGCAACAAGAGCTATTTTAAAGAATCATGGAAAAGAGCCTCTGGTAGCTCAAGGGAGGCTTGTGACAACATATCTGATTTACTTTCTGTCCCTCTCACTGCAAAGAGCTTTGGATCCTTTAAAGGACACCTCAGACAAAATTATACAAAATTTGCATAAATTCTTCCCTTTACTCTATCAGAACCCAATGACCAGAGGGTAGTGTCATTTCTCCCCACCTCTGAATTGCTGTCCTTAATGAAGTTATGGTGGAAGAGGAGGAAGAGAGTGTATAGCTCTTCAAGTCAGGGGGTTCTTTCTGAAGAGGTTCAATGGATGTTCTTGACTAGCTGGTTTTCCACACACTGGGTGGTGTGGATGTTCTCCTCTAACTTTTGGCATCTAAGGGACATGATTTGCTATTGCAGTTGCCCATAGAGTTCCCCTGTGCATTTTACCTGTCACAGAAAACAGCATACCCTTGAATGACCACCTACATAACCCTATTGTCACACTGTACAAAGCATCACACTGTTTGGAGATCTTATGTCTTCCAGCAAAGAGAAGTTAATTCTGACAAGCTGCAGCATCACAGATATCTACAGGGGACTTATAAGAGGGTTGGAAACACCAAAGTTGCCATGAACTTCATGGCTTATTTCACTTTTAGGGTTGGAGAGCTGGCACAAAAGCACATAAATACAAGCACTGATAGAGCTTTTACAAAGCAGTCACAACAGAAGTTGAAGAGAAGCAACCTGCTGTTCTCCCCCTCCTTGCTTTTCACCAAGATGAACACAGACTTTCAAGCACTGAAAGCCAACAACACATGCACACATGCAATCAAACACAGTGTTTGCTCACATGATCCTTCTGCTGCTGCCCTGAGCAAGCTGGATTTTTTTGTCTCCTTCAAGTTTCCACTGCTATCCTGACTTGACATGCTGAGAGATAAGCCATCCAGGCTGTTCCGCTCACCGTCATAGCTCTAGGTGGAAGGCATATAGTAGAGGGTAATGAGATTGAGTGCTCAAGTGTTGTCATCTGTTCCCATGTGCCTCCAAGAACAACATAACAAGATATCCCTGTAGTTACCCAGGTAGCTTTTTGCTCAGTGTAGCTCAAATAAATGTGGCTTGTAATTTACTGTAGGTAATTCATTTACTTCGTTGGTAACTTTGACAGATCATTTTGGATGTGTGTTATAATATAAGAAAATATAATGGGCCTAATAGACTTTAACGGTGTGTTGTAACTTTTCCTCTGCTACCTGCATGAGCTATAGCCACAGAAAATTCAGATAAATGGAGCAGTGCCAGATTTGCTCATCAGGGCATGCACCAAGGTGACAGAGGAAAGTATCTGGTACAGCTCAAAGAGCATGAAAGGGAGAGTACTGCAAAGCTGAATGATACAAAATGTCTATTGTATTTGAAAAGTCACTGCAGATGTGCTTAATGCCATTATCCAACAAATGTGAGGCTCTTACCACACAGCCATGTAATTAAAGTTTTAAAAAAAGTGATTAGCTTTTCCTCATTATGAATTAATATTGGCAACAGGGTGAGTGTGACCACAAGCATGCATAGCATTGTCTGCTGCAGTTTTATGAGGGAGCACATGGCACTAATCATCCATGGCGTAACTCTTCTGGTATCTACTCTGTTGTATTCAAAATGAGTCTGGCCCAGTCTCATTGATGATAATTATAGTGGTAACTGTCAATTAATATGTCGCTGTATTTTGCAAAATGGACTCCTTAAATACAATGGACTTACAATCCTCTGCTTTACTATGTCTCACTGTATAGAAGCAAGAGAGGTCTATTAATCTTGTTTGCCTCTTTCAATTCATGCACGTACCTAGAATTCCAATTACCTACATTAGCCTGATAAAGAAGTAGAGAATGTGTAAGTAAAAAAGGCATTTCAATAAGGAACATTTGGTGCTTTGAGAGGTGGCAAACAGACCAGACTTTTTAAATTTGGCAGTGGTGGAAGAAGGAGCTGAAAAGATCAAGCTGTCTAGTCGGGTGAGGTTGAAGTCAAGGGACCTGATATTTTGGGTCGAGGACTTTGAATATTGGGATCCGTAACTAACATACTTTGTGAGCACAGCAAGCAGAGAAACAGGAACATATACTTTACTGTGCATCAGCAAGATACTTTTGTTCTCATCTGAAGAATCTTACTTAGATGCCTTGATTTTTCTGTTGAAATTGAAAATTACAGGGCTAGTGATACTAGGCTGAGAGTGATCATACTTTCAGCATTTGTCTGAAAATCACAAATTCATTTTGGACAAGTGAAAAAACCTGTAAATCCCTAGTGAGCTGTCTTGGACTTCAATCAGATATTCAATCATTTTATTTTCATGAGTAGCAGTGGGTTGGTATCACCATTCTGCACCATAACTGTACCTGTTCATAAAGTGTACGCTCTATCTTTTTGTCCTCTTTCTTTTTAGAGAGCCAGCGCTCACACAGGAATATGAATGACTCTTCTGTGGTTTCATCCAGGATCTCTACTTTATCCAGGAACCAGTCAGGACTGAACATGCTGTTGTCATGACGAATCTTGATCTTGTACAGAATGCCAAGGTCCACAGCCTGTACAGTAAATGTGTCCTCCTGCAGTGTGTTCAACAGCAGTTGGTTCTGTTAAAGACCTCTCAGAGGATCATATACCAGACAAAAGCAAGTGGAGACTGCAGGGCATGACGTGTGTTAAAATTCTGCTTCACATGATGGTGTTTGGTTAAAAGATTTGCAGCAGTATGTAGAGGCATATCTGTACGCTAAAACTGTTCTGCAGGGAAGTATTTTGAAACCTGCTTCTGCTATGAGGGGAGCTCCGTAAAATGTTGCTTTACAACCAATTAGAATATTAAATTCCTGGAACTTTACATCCTGATTTTTTAAATCTAAGTATACTTCCCTTCCTAACACAGTGAGATTTGTATGGGCAATCCAGATACCACAGTCTTTGGCATAATTATATCTAAGTATCTCCATATGAGACTGTGAATATGACTCATGGGCTGACCACAGAGTATCACTTTCAGAGTTATTTTGTCAAACACAGCCAAGTTTGGATTCTGTCAATTTATCATGCTATGTGGTGAATTAAAATATATACTTTATATGTGCAAATCACTTGCACAGAGGCTATGCGAATGAGACACCTCAGGTTTTGTGTGCTTTCAAGCCTACAGCTAACAATTCACACCAGTTTATACTGATCAAGATCATAATTTATCTGTCAATGACTTCACAAAAGCACCTACCCATTTGCTGAGGTGCCTGTTGGTTGTAATACCCAGCTGAGAATCCTTACAAATAATCTTAAAAGGTAATGAATATGGTAAGTGGTATCACTTCATCCCTCATAGGAAAACGCAGCCTATAAAGACAATCATGGACTTCCTAGGTTAAAGACAGTGAAATGGAAAGTGTCATTAACCCATTGCATTTGTACCTGTCCTCTTTCAAACTTGTTGAAGTTTGTTTCAGATTTGCTGAGTTTTCTCTCTCCTGTGTCCCCCAGATCTCCATAGATATTTAGAAAAACATTAGCATCTGTTCCAGCACCATAGATATCTCCCGTGAACACGCTGATCTTGTAGGTGTGAACTGCAAAAAGAAAAGGAGGTGCGATTTCTGGCCAGGTGAATTATCAAGATCTATCTATCTTAGCTACTGAATTTACCTAAGAAAATAGACCCCAAGATTTCTGCTTATCACTCAGTTCTTGGAGGCTTAAAATCCTGTATGCATTATGCTTCCAGGCTTCTGGAAATGATCCAAAGACTGGGGAATAGCTGGGCTGAAGTTTGCTGACTTTCCTTTTCTCTATCTAGTCAATGTCTGTCTACTGCTTTGATCACATAGTTCACAGTTAAAAACGCAAAGAATCGTGTTTATTACTGGATGCAAAGTCAATAGAGGTGAGGGAACTTGGCACCTTTTCATACCAAGGCTCAAGGCTCTGAGAACAAGTGATTCAGTGTTGTGAATTCTTTATATTCCATTTTCCATAAACAAACCCAGGAATTCAGATGTGCAATTACTACCAGAGTTAATGACATGTATCTTTGTAAATTCCCCAAACAGAAAGAGAACACGTTTCTGGGTCCTTTTGCTGAGACAGTATTTAATTAAGGAAGCGCTGGAGCTGTATTGTTTAAGTACCCTTTCTCGTTAGCTTGCTCAACAATGATCCAATAAAATCCCATCAAGTCTTTAGTAGTGTACTTTACTAAACCTGTTAAATACTCCTATTTTTATTTTGCTACTCTTTTTCCCAATTACACAGGGGAAACACACAGTTACTGAAAGCATCCTCTCCAGGAAAACAATTAGGAACTATACAAGTTTCTGATTACTGTGGCGGCATACAGCCCTTGGAGAATGCCTCCTTGCAAATCCCCAGGCTTGCAAATGGGAAAGAGGCACAAAATCTTAGTCATGATTCTTCTTTGTGTGTTAACAGCATGAAAGAAAATATCTGTATTGTCTTTTCATTCTGCACCTAGCTTTCCCAGTAAAAACAGGGACTATTCTACTTCATTGTCCATGAAGGATTTCCACTGATTTCTCTAAGAAATGGATCAGGATCATTACCTGAGACCATTTAACAAGCTAGGTACAATGCCAGGTTTTCTGGTTTGCCTCTTCATATTATGTCCTGCAGTGTTATAGCTTAATATTAAAACCAAAACTGTTACACTAATAATGAAGAAAGTAATGAATAAACTCAACTCTATGCATCCCTGTTTGGTTTTCACTCGTCAGTTATGGACACCTTCAAGACTGAAATGTCTACTATACAAAAAATGATCCTCAGAATAACATAAGCTGATTTTCCATTGTCATTAAAATTGTGCCACAACCCAAGATGCATGAAGACTCATGGAGATGAAAAAGACATTGTTCCCATCCCAGATATTTTATATCGAAAGCAGAAGTCCCCAAATGTAGTTTTATCTCCCAGTCAAAAGAAACCTCTAGTTATCCAAAAATCCTGTTCCATAGATTGTAAAACTTGATTTAAGTCTTTGCATTTGGAAGATAAAAAATAGTCACCTAGGTTAGTTATTGCATAGTAACTAATGAAAGGTATCATAGAATGAATCACAGAACAGTTTGGGTTGGAAAAGACATTAGAGCTCATCCAGTTCCACCACCCTGCCATGGGCAGGGATACCTTCCACTGGACTAGGTTGCTCCAAGCCCAGTCCAACCTGTCCTTGAACACTGCCAGTGATGAGGCAGGTGAGGAGAAAAAGATAGTAAATTAAAGAAAATGTCATGGAGGCATCTACCAGTGATATATTTACTCACTGATATTAAAACTATCTTTGCCTCTGCAGGAAAAAAAAAGCATCTCATATGTAGTTCCTAACAGGATGAAAGAGTACACTTCTCGCTTTGAGACACACAGTGGTCAGGCTCCAGCCTCCCTTAAAGCAAGGCACCTCTTCTCTTGGCAATGGAAAACATTTAAAATCCATCTAAATTCCACTCTGACAGTGATGTACCACAAATGTAAATCAGACTCTGAGAGAAAATAAACAGGGGGAGAAATTATTTTCTCTGTTGAAACATCTTGTTGCCAGATGCAAGAAACAAGAATGAAAATGGCAGCTGAATTCAATTTGCTCTGCTCATGGTGTAAGAAGGTTCATGAGTTCTCTCAAGGGAAGAAGGAGGGGGAAAAGTAGTTTTTTGAGGAAAAATACTTAGGAACAGCTGGACATACACAGAAGCAACAAGTTTGGGATGAAGTTGCTTCGGCTACCAGGTAAGCCAACAGAGCTTATGAACATTAAGATAAGCTCAGAACTGAATAAGTAATTATTCTTTAAATTTATTATTTATTATTCTCTAAATGTATTATTTATTATTCTATTTATTATTAATTATAATAGTTAATATGTTATCCACTATTCTCCAATTTGTCTCTAAATTGGAGAGACATCAATTTGATAGATGGACCACTCGGTGAATAAAGAACTGGCTGGATGGCTGCACACAAAGAGTTGTGCTCAGTGGCTCAATGTCCAGCTGGAGGGCAGTAACAAGTGGTGTCCCTCAGGGTTTGGTGTTGGGACCGGTCTTGTTCAACATATTTGTTGGTGACATGGACAATGGGATTGAGTGCGTCCTCAGCAAATTTGCCAATGACACCAAACTGGGTGGTTCAATTGATATTCTGGAGGGAAGGGATGCCATCCAGAGGGACCTTGACACGCTTGTGAGGTGGGCTGATGCCAACCTGATGAAGTTCAACCATGGCAAGTGCAAGATTCTACACTTGGGTCAAAGCAATCCCAGGCACAGCTACAGGTTGGGCAGAGAAGAGATTGAGAGCAGCCCTGTGGAGGAGGACTTGGGAGTGTTGGTCGATGAACATGAGCCTGCAGTGTGCTCTTGCAGCCCAGAAAGCCAACTGCATCCTGGGCTTCATCAAAAGGAGTGTGACCAGAAGGTCGAAGGACATGATCAGTGTTGGGACCAGTCTTGTTTAACATCTTTGTTGGTGACATGGACAGTGGGATTGAGTGCGCCCTCAGAAAGTTTGCTGATGACACCAAGCTGTGTGGTTCAGTTGATATGCTGGAGGGAAGGGATGCCATCCAGAGGGACCTTCACACACTTGTGAGGTGGGCAGATGCCAACCTGATGAAGTTTAACCACGCCAAGTGCAAGGTCCTACACATGGGTCAGAGTAATCCCAGACACAGCTACAGGTTGGGCAGAGAAGAGATTGAGAGCAGCCCTGCAGAGAAGGACTTGGGGATGTTGGTCAATGGAACAATGAACATGAGCCTGCGGTGTGCTCTTGCAGCCCAGAAAGCCAACTGCATCCTGGGCTGCATCAAAAGGAGCGTGACCAGCAGGTTGAAGGAGGTGATCCTGCCCCTCTACTCTGCTCTCCTGAGACCTCATTTGGAGTATTGTGTGCAG
>JANRGW010021603.1:6084-23607 GCA_024733675.1 Psilopsiagon aymara
GGGTTGCCCAGGGAAGCTGTGAATGCTCCATCCCTGGCAGTGTTCAAGGCCAGGCTGGACAGAGCCTTGGGTGGCATTGTTTAGTGTGAGGAGTCCCTGCCCATGGCAGGGGGTTTGGAACTGGATGAGCTTAAGGTCCTTTCCAGCCCTAACTACTCTATGACAAATCCCTCACCTTCCTTACTCCTTGTTCCCTGGCTGCAGAGAGCGTCTTGTACGGTTTTAACGTGAAGCCTTATTTATGTTGGTAGTTTTATTATACTAGTGGGGTTGGTCAGCTTAAGGGATCAAAGCCACTTTTTTCTCCTCAAAAATAAGGAATATGTTTTATTTGGCTATATCTAGCATGATATCTTTGTAAAAAACAATCCCAAATGCCCAAAATACTGGTGGAGAAAACCACTGGGAAGAGTTTTGTATCAAAAGCAGTATTGTATGCTTTATTACTGACAAAATATTATGATGCCTGCTGGCTGCATTGTTCTGAATCTTGCTTTAGCATCCAAAATCTTTAAAGAGATTCCTCTGCAGGTACAAAACACTGTGATACATGGAAATCTTAAGCAGTGGCTGTAGGATTTTCTGAGTGTGCTGAAAAGCTTTACCAAAATAGCTGGAATAAACAAGAATTAATTTTGGCTGCTAAAAATGGTAGATTTTTCATCTTATGAATGTTTAATATAAAATAATATGTCTGAATGACGCCAACACAAAAATCACCCTGAGGGCTGGGTGCATTAATTGCAGTGCCTTGACTAACGCAAGTTTATTTGTGGTAGAACTGAAGTGTTTTGCTCTTGCTGGAGTCTGCAGTGAGTATTTTTAGGCTAAAAAGACACATCCTTTTTGCTCAGACATGACAAGCTCCTGCTGTAGCCACAGTTAATGTCAACCATAGAGTGCTTTGGGCACTGTTGTTATTTATATCAGTTCTCTTCCAGGGTAAGTGGATCTTCAGTGGGGTTTTTATTGCCGCAAAATATGATGCTCATAATGTTATGCTTGACCAGAACAGTTACCTAGCCAGGAGTTAAGTGTCTCGGATGAAGGGTCTGCAGTCTGGGTGAAATTACCCCGAGTCGTGGGTTTACAGAAAAGGTGATGTTGAATAGTAAAGAAATGGGCAAAAGAACTTCAGCAAAGGTCGGTCCGCACTGTCCTGCATCAGAGCTGGATTCCTGCTGCTGAGTCCCAATGTTTTCCTCTTCTTTGTACCCGGCTCCGTAATGCACATAAAACCATCTCTATATGTTATCAGCTAAAACTCAGCAAGTGACTATTGTAGACCATAGGTAGAGTGGAGAAAAATGGGAAGAAAGAAGGCATTTAAGGACAGGTAATTATTTGTGAGGAAAATCCTACAGTTGAGAACAATGGATGGGAGACAGGAGGAGGGATTGATTTCTATTTAATAATGTTCTGTCTGGGCCAAAGGAACAGACAAAAACTTGGAATCAGTCCTGGACCTCTCTGAGTACTTGTCTGCATATTTAAGAGCCTTAAATGTGTAGATCCTAAGTTCTGCTCCCACTACTGCAGATTTGGGTGTTTTCTGCTCTCCTTTCTTCCTTGCTGAGTGTTTATCCTGAGCAATAGCAAGCCTGAAGTTACATCTTTCATTCCTAACTGCACAAAACCTGTAAGACTAAATGACTGAAATACAGCATTATGGAACAAAAGCTTCCTTCTCCCTCATTTTCTTTCTACCTGACACAAGGTAATGACATCTCCTCAGAGTTATTATATAGAAAGATGCATCTATGAAAGAGATCCTGAGCATTACTTCTTTCCTCTGTGACATGGGGAAGTGATAATTCCATGGCACAAAATCGGTGCAGCCGGGCATAGAGTCAGACTCCAGATGTGTGATGATGTCTTCGTGTAATAGGAGAAACTAATTGGTGCAAAAGAAAGCAGTACGCTGTTTGTCAAGGGTGTCCATAAATTTCTGCCTGTGTTTCCTTTTGCGAGCGGAAAGCAGACAACAAGGGAACAAATGAGTCCTCTCCTTCGATGCCTCAAACATCACTATAATGATGGGTAAACAGTGGCAACTTCTATAACCATCACGAAACGAAGGGTTTACTGTCATGTTTCTCATGGGCTCTAATTTGAAACTGTGCTCTTGGAGAAACTCAGGTCAAGAGTAAAGAAGAGCAAGTTGACAGAGATGTGGTTTGACAGCTGGAATATCACAGAGCGTACCAGGTTAAACTCTAACAGGCTTTATAGAAAAGGACTTCTTATGGGAAAAGTGCTTGAGTGTGTTAGTGTCCATCCTTCACAAGGTTTTCTTACCTCTTGCTAGTTCATAGATCATGTAGCTAACACGATTTAAGAAGTAATCTTTCTGACCAGTCAAGATGTGCCTTTGGTCCCTCAGCAACGTGCATTTATTTAATCCATCTTCTGGACTTTAGCAATTCTCTACTGAAGTCTAAGCAAATGCAGTAAATGAAGCAGAATCTGACATCTTTGCTTTAGGTTTCTGTGAGGATTCCTTCCACACTTAACTCTAGGACTAAATTTGGCACAAGCATTGGTCAGAAGCACCACAGCTAAGTATTTTTTTCCCTAACTTCTCTAAAAGGATTGGAAAAGATCAGACCCTTTAGTTTTAGTTTTCCAGACTTCAGAAAAGTAAAGGGATATCCTCAAGCTCTCAATTCCTTGTAATTTGTTTTAAACTCCTGAATAAGGTCATGTAAGTGAAGAGTGGGGGGTTACCTGCCGAGAAATGTCTCCTTTTTACAGCAAAAGCAGGAAGCCACAGGTAAGGATATTTCTGTGGGGTTTGTGAACAGAATGGGGTTTTAAACTGCTTTTATATTCTGGATTTTCTTTTCCTTATTGCTAAGGGTAACAGATCACTTTAGCAATGTTAAAGAAAAGCCCCATAGTGTCTTTGAATTAAGCGCTCCTCTGGCTTTAAAGGGTTAAAGGCTTGGAAATAATGAACGATGAGGCTTCCAGTGTTTGAGGGCTTCCATTTTTGAAGCATTGCTTTTGTTTTATCATGCAGAATGTCCTCTGGGATCCTGAAAACACTTTTACAAAGCATGAGTCCAAAAGTCACCTGTTCATGGCAAAACTGCTCTCCAGAGGAGGAGATTAAGTGAAACAGAAGTAATTAATCTCAAAGATAAAAATAGATGCAAATATGATCGAGCTCTAATAAAAGATTAGATGTTGTCAAGCTGGAGAGGAGAGGGTGAGGAAGAGGATGGGGACTGTTAAAGAGCAGGTTCTCATCCTTGGGGAGTGATCCTCCTTTTAGCGATGTTCCTCATTTGAAGGGCAAGCAGCGTGAGCTCTCCCTTCCTCCCATCAGCAGAGATCCTGCCCAAGGTGATATTAAAGATCATGAACATTAGAGACCGGAACTTGCTGGTTGTCATTGACCCAGATACAGGACAAAACCTCAGACAAATGTGGCAGGGATCACCTGGTCATTACAGCATAAACCTCTGCCAAACATTTAAACAGTAATGCAAAAAACAGTCGATGTCATGGGGGGGGGAAGGTCATGACAGAAGTATGAAATAATTGGAAACTGAGAACTTCTTTAGAAACTTCACAGTTTGCATTCTTTAAAGTGAAGCTGTATAAATGTGGTGCCAGACCTCATCTTTCCCATGAATATGATGTCGTTGAGAAATATTTTTGCTTTCCCTACTGTGGCATATTTGCTTAGAAATATCAGAAGTTTTCATGGGTTATAACCAACAAATTCAGGCACTCATGCATGCTGCTGAATTTCCCCACACCCTGGCCATATTGTGTTTTCTCTAAACAAACCTGTGCACAAGAGCTGTCATAAGCTGGTAGAGCTAAAAGCAATGTGTCCACCGGAAAGTACAGTTTTGCTGTCTTTATTCTTGCAATTTAAATGGAGTAGCATAAGGCTGCTCTGTATGACCCAAATTTTCCCTTGCCAAAGTGAGATTGACAGGAGATGGTTCTCTATGAAGAAAATAGCTCACGGCGGGACAGGGAGAGATGCTCTCAGCCGTTAATGAAGCTTTGTTGCAGCTTGTCAGGTCTTTGCTTTCAGTTCAGGCTTTGGCATACACAGCTTAAAAGTAGTTCGTTTGGTCTGCACTGGCAGAGGAACATCCAAACCCAGGGATGGACATACCCTCGACCACATCGTCTCTTGAAGAGAGACCCTTCTCAGGTCACCAGCAGTCCTTTGTTTTAACTTCTGCTGTGTGGTCGGGTCTTGCATCTCATTGTACTTAAAGTATATTTTTCACACAAAGGAACCCATGGTGTAAAATAAAAGTATGTATTTCCAAAAAGACATTTTTGCCAAGCTGACAAAGGTCAGCTGCACATGTCAGCTATTCTTTAAAACCTCAAATTCTCCAGTACAATGATGGTACCACTGAAATGTGTTTTCATGCTTTAGGAACTCATTGGGTCTTTCAGTTTGGCTGACGTAGAATGAAAAAGATTACCATGAGATTAGTCTAAAGTCTTAGATAAAGTCTCTTTGGATGTACAGGTTTCTTAATGTGGTAAGTTTGGGAATCTGGTTGTCCCGAGAAGCTGTGGCTGCCCCATCCCAGGCAGAGCCTCACCACCCTCATGGGGAAGAACTTCTTCCTAATCTAAATCCATCCTCTGTCAGTCTAAAGCCATTCTCCCTTGTGCTGTCACTGCCTGCCTTTGTCAAAGTCACTCTTCAGATCTCTTGTTAGCCCCTTTAGGTATTTGAAGACTGGAAATCAGTTGGGTGTTTAACAGCTCTTCCCCTCAAAAGTTCTTTGTAAATTAACTTAATTGGCAAATGACCCACCATTAAATTACAATGCTATTTTCCATCCAAAGAATGTCACTGACAGGTCTCAAGGTACCAGAACATTTTTATCTACGAATCAATAGCAGAGCTCCCCAACACTTGTACTATCAGACGATCAAAGCTGTGATAGCACGGCAATCAGTCACAGCCACCAAGAGCACAATACTGCCTTCTGATGACATGAGTGTTATCTGAGATTTGCAGGACCTGATCAATTGAATGAGACACTAGCTGACAATCAATAGTTTTCTGTCATTAAAGCAACCCCATTCATAGTGCTGGAGGAAGAGGTTTGTCAGCACTTTCAGTTTGTCCTTTTTTTCTGGGGTTTTATCCACTCAGGCGTCTGAACTCCAACTCTATTTACCAGATGTGTGCTTGGTTTTGCTCATGTCCCAAACAGCTCAGTGCTTTTTTACCTTTTATTACCTTATTATCTTTCATTTAAAACAATTTTTCTGCATCTCCAAAGAAAGAAGGCTAAGGAGCAATTGCCTTAGGACAGCACTCTTTTGAGGGAGAGTTGCACAGGGGATAACACTGCCCAATGACCACAACTGCTGTTGCCATTATGAGTAGCCAGGGCAAGGTGGCCCATATTCCACAACACCTCAGTTGCTACTCCATCTGCCTCTTGTGTCCATAGATGTGCTTAGATCAGTATTGGAGTACAGAGTTTAAAACTGTGAATTTTGGCATTAGTTTTCTGAATAAGCCTGTGCAAATAGAGCATGCCATGAAAGTCTTCTCATCCAAAGTTTCTCAAAAATCGAAGCAAAATCAGCCTCCTAAACCTGTAGCCAGGCTCTTAAATAGAAGACCTGAGTTCCTCAGTGCTAAGCCCCAGCTAGCTCTTATTAACTGCTAGTCGGCAGTCTTGAAATCAACTTACTCATGAGCTGAATACTGACTTAAGAGCTTAAGGTCAGGTTTCTCTTTCCAACGCCCCATTATTTGTCATGCCCATATTATTAAATCTGGTGTTCCAGTCATACTGAGTAGTTGAGAGACTCACCCCATCTGCAGCAAACATTTGCAGCTTTACCCTTGAGTTAACAGCTCTGAGGTTGCTTCTACCCTTCTTCATGGATGCTGGTCTGAGCAAGGGCCGTTATTTCAGCTCTCTGCCCAAAAAAGCCTTCAAGCAGGGGCTGGAGAGAGCCTTTGGTGATGACAACAGCTCTGCCAGGAATAGTTTTTCCATCAAATTTAGGGCAAGGTGACTGGACTCCGTGAAGAGGAGGTAAAAGAGTCTTGTGCCTGGAACTACTTCTGTGTTTGCTGTTGGCTTGTTGCTTGAGGTCTTTTAACATAACTGCTGGCCCAGAGTAACCCAGTGTTTCAATCTGGGAGAGGAGGAGTGCTTGGGACTTGCTGTCTAGCAGAAGTAATATCTTCAAGCAGAGAAGGAGGCTCAGGAGGGTGATTCTGGGGCCAGCAGGGGCCCACAGGGCAAGATGGGACCCATACGTTACCTTCAGCTCCAAAGTGGCTTTCTCTGCTTGATATCACCTCTGTTTGATAGGAGCTAAAGTTCATGGTCTGCTTATAAGACCAATGGAAAAAGTGGATCTTATTACAGAGGGTCATATGCTTGTCCTTGCCTGTTCATAAAAGTAATGGAGGTTTCAGATCCGATTCCCACCTTTGGCTGGAAGTTAAAGTGCTGGCTGTGTGGAGAGCTCTGTGCCCTGCTATCATTCATTACTTTGTTGTGTAAATAATTCAGTTTAATATTTCCTCTTGATCTCTTGCCTTCGCTGCACTCTGCTTATCCCCACAGCCATCAGTCGAATCACGTATTGCAGTTGGATTTGGGTTGCTGGCTGGATATTATTTTGGGGCTCCCAGATAGGAGCATATCTCTTCATAAATTCTTTATCATATTTGTAAAGAAATATATGATCTCATTTGAATGTAATTAACTCAGTCGCTTCACAATTAGTTTATAGGATTTATTAATGCAGCCATTAAAGCCAGCTAACAGGCTCTGGTAATCCCTATGTGGATTTTAAACCACAACACAGACAGGCATAATAATAAAAGGGGAACTTTTTAATACTCTCCTGTGGGTGGAATCATGGTTCCCCTCCGTGTTTTACACTGTCTTCAAATTAAAGTGCCTGCCAGTAGTTCAAACCCTGAGGTCCTCACTCAGTTCTCAGTTTGGCTGCTTTAGGCAAATTCTTATTGCCTTTTGTCGTGTTTTTTGGAGGGATATTTTCTAAGTAAGGGTAGAATTGGAGACAAGCATTTCTCAGAGGACTTTGCCCTTGTTTAAGCTGACAAGATTATGGGAATGATGTTGCATGGAAAGATGCTTATTTGCGGAGCTGGGTTTGGCCTTGGCTGTTGCTTTAGCAGAAAGCAGTATACCCAGAAAGGAAAATTAGGGCTGCACTAATGTAATAGGATAGACTTGGAGCCTGGAAGTGTTTATGGATTTCAGTGCTGTGTTTGAAAGATTTGTTCTTGTTTCATGTTTAAGTATTCATATCCGTTTATATATAGGATAGATTAAAAACAGAAGAAAAGCCTAAAGGCAAAATTTCTACTTACCCCATTTTTTATTTACAAGGAAATTAGAAATCCCTAGCCTTTTTATCTTCAAGATTCCTACTGGAGGTATAATGGCAAAGATCAGGTTTTCACTGCAAGGTTATTAAATTTGGCTTTATGTGGATTCAGTTTAGAAGAATTAAAGGAAAACTCGACCCGTGCACCTTGCCTTGCCCCTGTGGCTCTCAGGGCAGGGAAAGATGTGCAGTCTTTTCCCCAGAACAAACAATTATGCCCTTAAACAAAATGCAGAATGATGGAGTCACAGGTAAGTGCCATAATGACTGCGGGGGGACGGTGACCCAGGCCCCATGGCATTATCCCCCGGCCGCATTGGGGATCTCTCATTTCAGCAAAACAGCACCATCCAGAGCTCCAACCCATTGACTGGAGGAGAGGAAACCTGGTTATTGTAATGAAATCATGGAGTGTGTAATGCCTTTGAAAACCATGTAATGCCTTTGAAAACCATAATGCCTTGGTAAGCCATAATTCTATGCCTTGGTTTGTCTGTACATTGAAAATTACATGGTTTTATGTTAAAAAGTCTAGGTGATGCTGTGAAATCATTAGATAAGGAATGGGTTTGGTGTGTATGCACGAAGTATGGTGGATATTGTTTGTTATCAAATGTGGAAAACGTTGATGGATATATCTGATTATCCACTAAAAGAATCCCAAGTTTCCTTCTGGCCAAGCAGAGAGCATGCTCTTCCCATGAGCCTGGCCACTCCATGCCCTCTGTTTCACACTGGTCAGGCTGCTTTTCTTGCATAGGACCTGCTCTTCTGTTGAGCTCAAGGGAGAAGTTGTCCCTGGAGTCCATGGATGTCTCCAATGGGCCCAGGTTTTTCCCTGAGAGCAGGGGATATCTGTAGGAGTTATTGAGTTTATGGAGCTTTGTGCCTTCTTTGAGGTCAGGAGCTGTGATTTCCCTGATTTAGACACACGTTTGCTCTCTTTCAAAGCCTGTTATGTGGATTTGTCATGTGAGAATGGGTGCTCCCAGCTGCATTGGAGGTGCTTTGCCATATGTCACAAAATGAGATTTCTGACTTCACTCCAGGTGAAGCATCAAACTGATTTACTTTTTCTGTTGAGAGACGGAAGCTGTTTTCAGAATAATGGTTTGTTTTCTGTTTTCTCTTTACTGCATTGCTATTTCCACAAAAAAGATATAGGAGAAAGTGGCTGAAAACGTAAGTGTGGCCTTTGAATGGAAAAGCAGAGGATTTATATTACATAAATGAACATACATTGAAGAAATGTCTGAAGTTAGAAGCATGAAATATAAATATCAGTAATTCAAGTTTCATAAGCCCAGGTCATTCCATGTAGTTTACAGCTTCAGGTTTGGGTATGAAGGTTGAAATTCTGGCTGTGCTGAAGTTAAAGGCAGCTTTGCTATTACCTTCAGTGCGGTCAGGATTTCACCCTAATGGAAGCCGCTGCGAGAGCACAGGATGATTTTCCACTGCAAATTCAGATCTTCCTCTCATTAGAGAATTCAGTTTGGAGCAGAGCAATAAATGGGAATTTCAGCGATTTGTATACCTGAGGAGTGGTGAGAGCGATTTCCCTTCTCCCTCTCGGGGCACCTGGAAGGGAAGGCTCAGCTGTATGAGGAGCGGATAGAAAAATCATGCAGTAAATGCTTACTTGGAAGTACTTATATAAAGCAGCAGTCATATAGATGTGAAAAAAACATTTGATACAAGCACAGTACCTGAGAGTCAGGTTCTTAATATGTAATACAATTAAAATATGTATAACTGTATTTTATTATTCTCAAGGTGTTAAACTATTCTATGATTTTATAAACTTTGATTCAGTAACAGGGATGCTGAGGAGGGACTCTTCATTAGAGACTGTAGTTGTAGGACAAGGAGTAATGGGTTTAAACTTAAACAGGGGAGGTTTAGATTGGATATGAGGAAGAAGTTCTTTACTGTGAGGGTGGTGAGGCACTGGAATGGGTTGCCCAGGGAAGTTGTGAATGCCCCATCACTGACCGTGTTCAAGGCCAGGTTGGACAGAGCCTTGGGTGACATGGTTTAGTGTAAGGTGTCCCTGCCAATGGCAGGGGTTGGAACTGGATGAGCTTAAGGTTCTTTCCAACTCTATTCTATGATTCTATGTACAGTGAAATTAAAAGCTGATGGTATTGCTTCTTGTTTTTCTTCTTATATAGAATAATAATATTTGCTCTTTGAGGGGGACTTGTATTTTATATCAGTCATTGTTTCCTGAAAAAATGTTTTTCTTGGAAGTGAGTTAAACTTAATTAAATAAACTGACTTAATACCAAAGGAAACTGTCCTTCTACAGTTCTAATGCTGCTTAATTTACTCATCCTTAATGTTGTCCTTTAGTTAACTCAGAGGCTTTTCCTCGAGATCTCATTCTGGTTTGAAAGGTTTTTAAGAGAGAAGTTGTAATCAGTCATGTTCATGGAAGGTGCTTTTTGACTATCCATCATTTAGAAAGGGAATAAAAGGGTGTTTGGAGAATGTAACTGCCTTTGCCCCAATGGGGGATACTCAGGACAAGGCAGTCATGTTCCCTGCTGCCTCTTAAACTGTGGCCTTCCAGCTTCAGCCAAGTTTATGATGTCTGTGACCCCCAAGACATCTACATGTGGCTCAGTGAAGGACATAAACCAGGAGATGAGCCTCAGCAGGGTTGGGAACGTCTTGTTCTTAGCCAAGCTGCTTAGGTGTGAAATTAATTTCTAGAGTAATTTGGATGGAGACAAACCCTATGAGGACCTGCCCGTCTGCGAGGTGTGGGACTCTTCCGCAAGTGGAAAGGTGTAAAAAGAAAGGTAATATAAATAAGGTGGCAAATACCTGGAGAGTTTCCCAGCTTCTGGAGCAAGGGCTGTTTTCAGAGTGCTCTCCAGGCTTTACACCATAGACCTGGCTTACTGGGGAGTGCCTGGGTCTGGGCTGATCTTCCTTTTAACCCAGTGAGCAGTAAGAAGCCACTTGCCCACAATGTAAGTCAAGGTACAAATTCACCAAATAGCGCTTTTGGCAAGTGTTTTACACAGGGCCAGGTTTAAAGAGCAGGGTGGCACTTCAGCTCCCTGGAAACCCAGAGCTTTGTTGTGGTTCATTTTAACAGTGATGTCTCCTGAAGGATCTGATGATTATTGCAGTCTTCCTTCTCATTTTGTGGGTGATCGTGAGAGGATCTGTAATTTGGGAAAGACGATGTTTCTTGGGAGGCAGGAGCACCTGAATATTGTCAGCATGAGCTTCCTGATGGCATCTGGGAGACCTTCCAGCATGTCATCAGCCAGGGGACCTCTGCAAGCTCGTCCTGAGCCTCCCACTTGCAGCTGCTTCATTCCCCTTTCTGTGGTTGTTGGCTTTCACCTGCTCCTTGCATTTCTAAAGCTGCCCATAATAGAAACAAACCTCTAGAGAAAACAGTTGCTTCTCTGGACAGAGAGCTGTCATTGCATCCCTTAAACCACATTTCCACCCAGGTTACGATGACATGCCCAATCTATCATTATTTTGTCTGGCAAACACCGACCTCTCTTTTGCAAGTATTGTCTTTGGTCTTAAGTGAGCCTATCAAATTTTCAATGATCTGCATCTATTATGGTTTTGGCAGCATCTGTCTGCATTATGTATGGTGAGTCTATTAACCCTCTCTAAATGCAGCATCTTCTCTCTTGATTTCCTGAGCCAAGCATCAGAGCAAAATTCGAGACTTGTATGAAGTTAAAAGCCAGAAAATCAGTATTTGTTTCCCCATCAAATGATATTAGGAGAGATTTGTATTGTGTTTGCACTGACATTTACCTCTACACTTCTGCATCAATGAGCTGTGCTAGTTTGCTTTTTTTTGTATGGAAGCACAAACTGCTGCAGGCACTAATGTATTGAAAAAGCTCTGTTCCTTTGCTTTTTCCCCACTTTTCTGACTTCTTTTTCAAATGGAAATCTTCTTAAGTAAACTCAAAATCCTGTCCTGCAAATTCTTGTAGCATGCCCAAATCCAATTTAATATGCACAAGTGAGCAGTCTTGTACATGCACATGAAGGAGCCTAGTTGAAGCCCCTTTGGAAAACACCATGCTCCAAGGTGGAGAGATTTAAAGGTTAGATTTCCACGTTGTTTTCCCCTTCTACATGTTTAGGAATTGAGACTCCATTTACTTTAACATATAAAAGAACATATTTTTCATCTGTGTGGTCAGATGCAGATTTTCCAGGCACAAATAAATGGCATTTCCAGCCACTCCCAACTGGGGATATTGCTGACAGCCGAGTGCTGTCCACAGAACAAAATCTCCCACTTTCAGCATTTGAAGTTATATTTCTTTACCCAGCACTTTATTTCACATATCTGCTGCTCAGAAAGCAGATTTTTGTCTGTATAATGTGGCACAAGCTTGCAGTTACACCCAGGTGAGACTCACCTGGGAGAAGAAGATGTTATTGACTCCATTTTGTAGAGGGAGAACTAAAGTATAGAGTAAACTGATGTCTTGTTGAAAATAGACTGGGCAACTACAGTAGAGCTCATCTAAAAGCAAGATGAAAGTCTTGACTGCGCATCTGTATTTTCTCCGGCCACTCTTGTGGTGTCAGAGCTGGTTCCTATAGTTTCACCATTGATATTTGCCAAGTCATCCTGAAGTGCTCAGCTTGGTGCAGCACAATTTAACTTCTCTCTCTGGTTTTACACTGAGCATCTCACACAGAGGTCCCTTAACATCTGGGCTTCCAGCTGTAAGGCTTTCACCTCACTCCCCCTCTCCCATGCTTGCTGCTGAACCTGAATGGTTTGTATGAGGAGATGATGACAGCCATGCCTGTTTGCAGTTAATGTGTTCTGACTACCAAGACACACACCAAAGGTTTAGGTTACCAACACTGGAAATGCCTCTTGGTGCCTTTTAAAATATGCAGCAATGTTTGGTTTCCTTCTAGCTGGCTTTTAGAAGTAGCTGGAGCACAGGTGTAGGAGTTCTTTTCAACAAGATATTCAGCATGTAATTTCCCTTTGTGTGTCCTTGTATTGCAAATGTCCCCAATTAGTCACTAGATTAGGGGATATGCACTCATTTTCCTTCCAGTCTTCCTCTTTTGCTTTGCCCATGTACTTTCCCAGTCTTTTAAGAAGAGATTCCTGGATATTCTTTATTTGTCTTTGATTAAAACAGGACTGCATTGAATAAAGAATCATATTTTACATTCTGAACATAAGGGGAATCTGACAGTTCTTGAAAATTGAAACATGAAACTCAAATGAAAATCCAATTTCATTCTTTAATTAATCTGATAAACTGGAAACAACAGAATTGGTGGAGGGGAACCAGATTAGTGTGTGACATCAAGCTGCCCAAAAGCTGTGCTCATACTGTTCTGTACCTTTAGACTGGCCAAAGGAATCCTGTCCCCAGCATCGTGAAGTGAGTCATGACTGTGTTAATGCAGATGTCATTGGCTGCTCGTTAGAACTTGAGTTTTAAAATCTGTTTAATCCCCTTTGAGTCATCTTCTGTACAAGTGCCACCACTTTGCAGGTTCCCCCCCTCTGAAGGCAGCTAAAAATATCATTGAGCCTCGCAGGATCAGACGTGGAGATCTTGAAGCTGTCAAAGCCAGCGCGCAGTGGCGCTGAGCACATCTAAATCCTCGAAGCAGAAGTTCCTTTGGAAGTTCCCTGTAACAAAACCCCATAGTTTCTTGGGGTAACTCATACAGCCGAGGACGTTCATGCCAGCACGGATGTGTTAGCGAGGTGTTGAGCACCTCTATGTGTTGATCTAGAGCACTTTATGCAGTGTCTGTCAATGCTGAGTGGCTGTTGCATTCCGCCCAGAATCATGGTGGGAATTGATCCAGCTCACATGCTCACAGAAGGATGTGATTTCCAGGTTGACAACCTACAGAAGCTTTTGCCAGCCATTCCTCTGCACCCAGCCCATCAATGGGGCACTTCAAAGCAGGGAGCTGGAGCAGTGATGGACTTTAGTCTTATCTGCAGTCCAGTGAGGATGGACTGATTCCTTACTTTCAGGGCAGCCTTAGGACAAAAAGGATTACCAGTGAGAAAGTCAAAGCCACTGTAAGACTGCATTGTTCCCTAGATTTTGACTTTGCTCACACAGATACTGTTGATAAAAACTGAAGCCATGGCACAAGTTTTTTTCCCTTGTGGTTGGATTTGGTGATCTCGGATCTCAGGAAAGAAGGGAATTGTTGATGCTTCTATAAAGAAAAGGTTCTCTGCCCAGATTTTCACACCTGCTCTCAAAATGTTCTTTCTAATGTGTAAAGTGCAGGTTTCCCTTTGCACGCTGGGTTGCTGACCCAGTTCTTGACCTGACTCTCTGTGCACAGGTAGAAATGCACACTCATGCCTTGTCTGCACAGTCATCATTGTTGTATTTTACACTCTGTATGTGTGGGGACGCTGCTTACTAACTCCTCACTGCTCAACACACTGATAGGTGTTTTGGCCAGGCTTCTCCTACTACATTAGTGTGTTCACTAGCTCCCCACCAAGATTCATCCCTAAGGATTGAAATTACTTTATTCATCAACTCTAGGAAGAAATAAGGCAGGATAAGATGGCATTTTGTTGGATTATTATTCAGTATCTTAAGCAATTTGAGCACTTTTCTCAGTGGAATTAGGTAAATGAAAGTGGAAAGGAATTGGATGACTATTTCTGTGGGAAAACACCCAGTCCATTTTCTTTACATTATCTCCTCTGAGGTCATGAAAGGATAATGAAATAGGTCCCACGGGATGTGTTTGAAGTAATTATGTTCCCAGGTTATTTAGTGAGTGGGGTCTCCTTTTACTTACAGCTCTGCTCTTGAGAATGAAATAAATAATTTGCTTTAATAGTTAGTCTCCAATCATTGTATGAATTATGTTTGCAGCGCCTAATGAGAAAATTGCAGTGTGCAATTTTAATGTGTATGTTAGCATATTTATCATTGGGCCGGGTTTATGCTTAAAGAGATGAGTAATCATCTAAAAATGTGTTAAAATGATATTTGATTAGCTTTTTCATGGCTTAGTGACTAAAACAAGACTCCAACCCCCTTCTCGCTCCGGTAAGTAGAGATGATTTATAGTGGTTTGAGGGGGATGAGGAAGGTGCTGGTATTGTTTGACTATCTTTTATCTGCTGGTGTTCACCCTGCATGTTTCCATACGGCTCAGTGCGTGATGATGAACTGCAGGGATACGGAATGATGCAGAAACACAGGCTTTAGTGATCATGCCCAATGTGGAGAGTAGTTAATGTAGCAACAGGGCACTGAGTACTCTGAGCTGGAAACTGGGAATTAGTGTCACTTTGGCACAGCTGCATTCATTTCCTTGTGCTGGTGATAATTCTCTGTATGTGGTTTGCGATGGTGATAGGACAAGTATCTTTGGGAGCTCTGGCTGTGATGCTGCAGCCAGATGCAGCCAGGGTATAAGGCATTTCCCTGGGCTGCCAGGTGAGCTTTAAAGGATTCATGGTTTCCTCTATCAAACCAATTCTTAGTTTGGACCACGCTGACATGGGCCAATATGAGCTGCTTTTCCTCTAAGCCTATGGCTCCCAGGCTTCAGGTAGAGGAGTTTAGGTCTCCTGTCCTCCTGCTCCCACAGACAGATGTGCCGCAGTCTAACATCCTGGGTAGTAAGTTTTATTTCCTATAAGGAAGAAAGCATTAAGGTCTAATTTCCATGGGAAAGAAGTCAGAAGATGCAAATCTAATACAAAACGATCCTTTCGCCTCAAAAATCTCCCCTCTCTAGTGCATTTGGATAAATGCATACCTTGCAGGCACGCTAAGAAGGGCTTTATTAGCCTAATGGAAATGGATTATGATGGCTGAAGAGGTCTGAATCAGTGGAATCCAATAGGGTATCACAGAAATGTCTTTTGAGTCCTCGGCAAGCTCTGTGGAGAAGCTGATCTGTTTGCTGGAGTGTTTGCTCTGCCCATCCCATTCGATTCTGGCATAAGGATATAATTCCCTGTTCAGCTCTGCATTACAGGCCAAAAGCTGCTATTTCCTATCTGCTGAGTGGCTCTTTAACTGTTGTCACAGAGGTTAATAATTGTACCTCTGGGGATCTAAGGTTGGGGGTGTGATTTTTCTGTCAGTATAATAGAGTCTGCTTGAATTCATAGATTTAGCTCTGCATTGGGATCAGCAGAGAGTATTCCCACGCGCATAATGAACAAAACCTGTCAATAGAGATCGTATCATTTTCAGCTTATGAAAGACAACTGTTTCACTTGGATATGCTTTGCACGACTGTCACCACCTTCCATGCACAGTGAATTAGATCTTTTTTCATTTTACTACTCTATTTCTATATAAACAGAGTATAAACCTGGTTATTTAAATCATGGACAGTGCAGCAAGAGCATGTCCCACTCTGAGATAGCAACCATTATGTTAAACCAGTGTATGCAAGCAGGCCTAATTCTGTGTGCTTGCCATGCTTCTGCAGCTACGGCAAATTGAATGAAAAGGGTTATCATTTTCCAGGATACACTTCCACTGTTTTCCTCCTATAAATGTTGTTAAATGACCCTGCCAGGGATTTTTTCCTCATCTGAGCTGAATTAAGGTCACCTGCTGCAAGCTGGGACCTGATGCACCGCAGTGCTCATCACATTTTGCTCATCTCAGGGCTTAGCAGAGAGGGAAGGTCAGGAGGATGCAGAGGTTTTCCATCACCCAGGACTCTTCCTGTGCTTGCAAAGCCTGTGTTTACCTGCATGTTGCATGTACCTGGAGCTGTATGTTTGCCTGTACAGGAAGACAAAAATACTTAATTTAGTTTTCTCATCCTTGGAACATTACTTATTTATTGCATTTATGCAATGTCTTAACACTGACTATCTGAGGCTGTGCTGACAGATTGATGTGACAAGCTCTGGGGTATCTGTTGGCATCGCTGGGAATACAGAAGGGCTGGGAAAAGAGATCTAACAGGGGCAAGGTGGTCAAAAGCACTCTTGGCAAGCGTAGAATAAACTATTAAGATCACAACTAATTGTTAGGACTAAGAGCAGAGTATTAAGGGGGCCTTGGCAATCTCTGCCTGTGAATGTATATTGTGATCAGACTTCAGAAATGGGCTTGTGGTATTCATGGGCTCATAGAAACTGAGGGGTGATGGAGCAGACTTTCTTTGGGTATGCTATGAACATGGAAATGTGCCACTCTCCTACTTCCATGTGCCTCTGAGCTGTCCAGTAGCCTGGAACAGGAGGAAAATGATTCCTGTGTCTGACAAAATGGTGGAGGAGAGAAAGCAAAGGGTCATGTACACTGATGTCATGATCTGGCTCATTGAACATTTCTGTTCATGTATCCTGTAAGGGACTGAGAAGACAAACTAAATACATTCTACTGATACAAGAGGTTTCAGCTTGGGTCTGGGAAAGTGACCTTTTGGATCCAGGGGCTTGGCTAGGAAGAATTGTTTGTTGGTCCAGCGTTATCTGTATTTTCAGTGCTGCAGAGATGCAGGATGCTATGAATATAAATCTTCACTCCAAAGAAATAAGGAAAAGAAGAGCAGCAGAACAGCAAACCTTCTAGTAAAAACCAGCTGTTTGTCTTACCTTTAGAACGGGGATGTAGAATGTGTTATTATGTATTAGAACTCTGAGATTGAGCATTTCAGTTCTGTGGACACTGACATTTCAAAATTCTATCAGAAATTAGAAATTGCAAATATATGAACATATTTGGAAAAAAAAAAACCCCAAACCAGCACTTTTCCAAGCAGCCAGAAGCATCTTGGTGTTCCGAGGACAGAAAGTGTGCTTAGTGAAGTACTTCATTCTGTGCCTGTTTTCAAGCCTTTGTAATAAAATGAGACAGGACCTGGCTGTGAAGGGAACCTTAATTCAAGCAGACACATTTCTCTCTCAAGGGGGACATGCTTTCCCGATGGGTAGATGTGTTAATTCAGCCTTTGATTCCGGGTTTTTGTTTCAGTGGTAGGCATCCTGGTTGGGATTGTCTACCAACAATGGGCTGTGGTTCACAGTCATAGGGTCATAAAATCATAGAATGGTTTGGGATCAAAGGGACCTTAAAGCTCCTCCAGCTCCAACCCCTGCCACGGGCAGGGACCCCTTCCATAGAGCAGAGTGCTCCAAGC